>JAODAL010007042.1:0-75000 GCA_025379985.1 Phyllomedusa bahiana
TCTTCAAAGTTGCCCCCTTTCTCATCACTGGCTTCCGCGATTGAGCTGTTGATTCTCTTACAGTTTTAAAAAAACCGGGGCCTTTTTTCCCCCCCAGTAAGCGTGTCTTCCCCTCACTGAAGACTGGTGAAAACCTCTTTCCCGGGTGTGAGCATTTGGAAAGAAAGGATGAAACAGCTCTGCAGAGCTCCAGTATGGTTCCTTTGTCTGTAAGCTGTCACCCCCTTTCCCAGGCTCCAAAACCCTCCCTGTAACCAGAACTTTCTAAAGGGTGTAAAAAAATTATACATACAGTTTAAAACAGATGAAACAGGGGGGAGCAAAGGGCATTTATCACATTTTTTAAATCAGGCGGGAATAGGGGGGAGCAGACTTTTATAGGCGGGAAGTTATTTTAGGGGAGAGGGGAATCTAGTGGAAAGGGGGGTAACACAGTAATTGCTAAAGATCCAACACATGGGGGGGGGGGGGCTGTGAGTTTACCCCACAGTGAAGCTCAGAGAGCCTTTATTATACAGACACGCCTTCATAAAATTAAAAAGGAACTGTTTTACTTTAAATTTCCCCAGCTAAGTGAGGGTAAGCACAGAGTGAGGCAGCCAATCACAGCACAAGGGTGTTCCCATCCAGGGGGTGTTTTCCCAAACCCAGGGCGAATGAAAAAACGGGGGCAGCCAAACACAGAAAAGGGTGGGGGCCCCCCGGACCACTTGCTGCAAAAATTTGGCTATAGCGCAAGATTAGCTCATATCTGCTATATTAATTGATTTAGGTAAGGGAAAACCCAAATTTTGGAAAAAAGTGTTTAAAATTTTTACGCCCCATCTTACTACATGTTCTTTATAGCGAGAAAACCCCTTTAACTGAAATTGGTTCCCTTTTGGCCCAAATGGTCTAGCACTTTTTGAAAAATTTTCCCCCCATCGACAAAAGTATTTCTAAACAACCCCCTATAAATTGTGGATTATGGAAAAAAATGTTCCCCTTTCTGCCATAAATGGTCCCCCTCGATGCCCAATGTCCCCCTTTTTTTTAGTTGGAAACGCTCCACCCAAATTTCCCCGGGCCTGGGTGGCTTTGCGGGATTCATTTGGTTTTTTTTTTAATTTGGGAAAAAAAAAACCCAAAACCGGAAGGGAAACCTACTAAGGGGAAAAAATGAATGAGACCCTTGTACCTCTTCTGTGTTTTGGATCCATTTCTGGTTTTGGATAACAAATACTGCTGTAAAATATCAAAAAAACACCATGTAACACATTTTTTGCCTGTAAAAGGGGCACAGGGCCCCCAACCCGGGTTTGGGCTGAAACTTTAACTTTAAAACAATAAAAAATTGTGGGGGACCACCAGGAAACACCAGAGCAACAGGGGTGGCTTCATGGATATGTGTTTTTTTTTTTTTATTAAACCCCTTTAAACCGACATTTAAAACGAAACCCATCGTAAAGGGTCTTTTGGGGTATTTTTTTCCCCCCAAAATTGCGTAGGGGGACGTCAGGGCGATCTTGCGCGCCACAAGGGGGGAGCCCCGAAAGATCGCGGAAGGCCCCACCCGGGGAATTACCGCTGGCATCTTTCCCCGCACCCCCAGGGCCCCGGAGGGGCCCCCGGGCCCCGGGGGGAAATTTTAACCCCCCAAAGGTGCCCGACATCGCGACAGTGGGTTGCGACATCGCGCGGGGGGGGCGGGGGGGGCGGGATGAGCTCCTGGGCCCACGTTTCCCGGCGAGTAACGGGGGCTCATTGCCGGTATGATTCCTACCGGGAACACCCCCGAGGGCTGATGCCCGCATCCGGGGTGTCTGGTGACGTCCCCGATGCCCACAATGCATTGTTTGGGGAGCGTGACAGTTTTCCATGGAGACCAGCACACCGCTTTTAAAACGTGTGCTGAACTCCTAGGTATTTTCCCCCCCGGGGAAAAAAGGGGGTAAAAAAAAGTGAAAAAGTAAAAAAACAAACAAAAAAAAAAAAAATAAAAACAGTACACCCCCTTTTTCCCCCTTTTTTAAAACCCCAAACCCCCTAAAAGATAAAAAAAAAGTACCATATTTGGTATCCGGCGTGGCGTAACGAAACCCAAACCCAAAAACTGTCATGTTTTAAATTTAACCCCCTACGGTGAAAGCCGTTAAAAAAAAAAACCCCCAAAAAAAAAGTTCCCCAGAATTGGCCCATTTTTGTTCATCCCCCAGCAATAAAAAATTTAGTAAAAAGGCATCAAAACCTCTATCAACATCAAAGGGTGCCCAATTAAAAAGTCCGTTTCCCCTCCCACAAACAAAAAGTCCTTACAAAACTTTTGTATACGGAAAAATTTTTAAAAAAAGGGATTGCTATCAAAAGATAGCGATGCAAAAATATGGTTTTACACAAAAAAAACATTTTTAAAAAAAAAAAAATTGTGCTTCCACATAAAAAAACCATATAAATTGGGTATTGCCATAATCGTCTCAACTTAAAGTTGTTATAAGCCATTTCACAGCGAAGTCTCAAAATAGTAAAAAACCATCTGTTCTTAAGACAAAATAGTAGCTTAGAATAACTTCTGCTTTTGCCGTGCAGTAACAGTTGTAACCTTGCCCTTTTTGGGTCTCGTTTCAAGTCTTTCACGGTGTAGTCAGGGCCGGGAGTTCCTGTCCTTTAAACCCGGGAGTATATCGGGCAATGCTTATCAGTCAGAGGTTTTTTTCTTTTTTTTCCCTAGCGGGGTACAGAGGAGTAACAGAGCTCGGGCAGTTAGCTGCATGCATCGCGACGTTTCGAGGAGAAGTTTCCTCTTTCTCAACCCTGGCAATCTCCTCGAAACGTCGGACGAGAGGAGAACGACGCCGGGGCAGTTAGGCTGCATGCGCCGGCTTGAAAAAAGAGGAAAGATCCCCCCCCAAAGTTGCGATGCATGCGCCAACCCCCGGCGCTCGGTACCCCTTCGTATCCCGGCCTAGGGAAAACAAAAGAAAAATCCTCTGATTGATAAGGGATTGCCTGCATATACCCCGGTACAGGGGACTATCACCGTGGAAGACTTAAAACGGACCCTAACCCGGGGAAGGATACATGCTTTATGCCGGGAAACGCAGCAAGAATGTCTAAGCTACATTTTTATTAAAAGAAGCAGATGCTTTTTTTCTATTGAAATAAAAAGGTTTTATGTCTTTTTGAGACTCGCTGTGAAATGGTTATAACTACTTTAAAAATGAATTTAAAGATAGAATGGAGTCTATCTGATAAGTCAATTACGGGATATACATAAAATAATTTGAGTTTTTAAATAAAAAATTAAAAGGGACATAACGTCTAAACCCACAGAGTAAAACAAACTTGTCAGGGATATTGCACGGGAACGCATTAAAAAAAAAAATAAAAAACATGCTAGGATTGCTATTTCTTCACCCTGCCTTCCAAAAAAAGGGGATTTAAAAGCGATAAAAAGTCTTGCCCCCTCAAAAAAAATCCAAAAAAATGTCAACTCATCCCCAAAAAACAAGTCCCATACACCCAAAAAAACAAAATTAAAAAAGTTACGGCTCTCAGACCAGGGCAATGCAAAAACGTGTTTTCCTTTTCGAACAAAAGTGTTTTTATTGTGTAAAAGCAGAAAAAACATAAAAAAATATAACAAATTTGGTATTGCTGTAATCGTATAAACCTGCTGAGTAAAACCATGTATTTAGGGCCCCACTAACCCCTGTAAAAATAAAAAAAAAAAAAACACTACCGGGTTGCTATTTTTTTGTTCAAATTGCCTCACAAAAACCTTAATAAAAATGATAAACATCATAGCCCCCCTTAATGGTCCCAATAAAAAAAAACAACTCATCTCGCAAAAAACAACCCCACAATCCCCATAATAAAAAATTAAAAAAGTTATGGCTGTCAGAATAGGAAAACCATAAAAACGCAACTTTTATAACTCCTTCTTTTGTATAAAAGTAAAAAAACAAAAACTATATAAAATTTTATATCTTGTAATTGTACCGCCCCCCATGTAAAGTTATCCCGTCATTTACCCTATGGCGAATACTGTAAAAAGAAGCCCAAAAACAATGGGGGAAAAGCGTTTTTTTCCCCCCCATTTTCATACCCAAGGCTAAAAAAACTACGGAAAAATTTGCGCCAAAATGCAAAATACCCCCTTTAATGAGATCCATGAGGGGGGTAAAACCCAAAATGGGGCACTTCGGGAAAGGTTCACCTGTTCTAGTATTTGGGGCTTTGCAGATCGACATGGACCACCCAAAAACTGTGCCCAAAACCAAAAACCCCTTCCTTCCTTTTACACCTGTTATGCCCCAAAAGCATTTCACCCACATTAGGTTATTTCCGAATTTGGGGGAATTTTTAACACAATTTGGGGGCTTTTTTTCCCAGGGAATCCTTGTAAAAATTTAAATTTAACAAAATTGCAGATTATTGGGAAATTTTTTATTTTTATTTTAAGCCCCAAAGCTATACTCACTGTCTTGGATTTTTAAAATTCCCTTTTAAAAGTTTTATTTCCAAAAATGGTCTTTTTAGGGGGAGTTTTTAGGTTTTTGGCCCCTTAGGGTTCCCCCAAACCAAAAGGCGTTTTTTTTGGGGGTTTGAGACCCCCGAGTCCCGGAGGGGTGCCTATTTAAAAGGTTGTGTTGAGCCCAAAAAGCGCATTGGGCCCCAAAAATTTGGGATATTCTGAAAACGTCGAATTGAGGGGGTAATATAAGCTGCAAATTCCCCTGGTCACATTACTGGTTTCCCCGTGAATAAGGGAAAAAAAAAATTAAAAAAAACGCAAAAAAAATGGGAAAATTTTTTAAATGTTAACCCCCCACTTTGCATTAATTTCTGGGGAAAAAATTTTTAAGGGTCAAACAAACTTCAAAATGCTTTTTTAAATACTTTAAAAAGGGGTTTAGTTTCTTAAAAAGGAGTCTTTTTGGGGTACTAAAATGCAAACCCTCAAAGCCACGTCAGAACTGGGGAAAAGGTCCCCAAAAAAAAACAATTTTGGGAAATTTTTGAAAAGTGAAAAATTTAAACTATAATTACCCTAAAGTTGGTTTTAAAAAAAAAAAAAAAAAAACATTTTAAAAAAGTTATGCCAAAACCCACAGTAACTATGGGGAGAATGCTATTATAAAAATATTTTGAGGGAAATAAAAGTCTTTCCACGCAGGAAAAATTTTTTAAAAATTTAAAAAAACAAATTTTTTGCAAATTTTCCCCTGATATTTTATATTTTTCCAAATAAAAAAGGGAAAAAAAATTTTGGACCCCAAAAAGTAATTTTTAACTTAAAGCACATGTGTACGAGAAAACAAAACCTGGTCCCCTGATAGGTAAAAGTGTCAAAAAAAATTATTCCCCGAAAAAAAGTGACATGTCAGATTTTAAAACCCGGGCTCTGTCGAAGGCCAAAAAGGGTCCGGCGGTAGGGGTTTAACAGAGACAACACCTATAAAAAACCCCAAACTTAATTTTCCTAGAAAAAAGGGCCATACAACATGCAATAAAAATCAACTTCGGTCATGCCGTCGAACATTTGATTGCTGCACTGCACTGACGAGATTTTTTTTGGAAGAAAAAAAACCTCCGCAAACAATTTGGGTAGTAAATTTTGTCCCCCCCCCCCAACGCTGAATATCCCTTTTTCCCCGCGCCTTTCCACCACGCGGACCTGCGGAAAAATCCTTTAAAGTAATGTGATAGACACAACATGCCAAAGGGGAATTATACGGGGAAAAAGCGTGGAAAACCACAAAAAGAAATGGGTCCTTTTATCTTCAAAATGTCAGTGTACTACTGCTTCCATTTAAACGGGGAAAAACTTAAAAACAAAGACTACAAACCCAACGGGGTGAGAACCATAGAAAAAGGTTTGCTAGTTCTCATGAATTATTGACGGGCATAAACAACCGTTTGAAAACCCAAAAACGGAAATTCATACTCCCCAATCCCCCTTCGCCCTTTTAAGGGAAAATTTTGGCCATTGAAAACAGACTGGTTGCTATGGACTGGAGGCTTTTAGAAGAGGTTGCCGGGTGATCATGGACCATTTGCCTTCTAGGTTAAGATGCGTAGATAAGTGGCAAGGAAGCAGGACCCAAAACCCAAACCCCCGGGTCCCAGAAAACCAGAGCTTAATATCAGAATCTTTTGACATGGATGTGGCGAAAGGCTGTGCCGTACAAATAAAAACACTGGTCATCTGCCCTTTTGACTAGAAAGGTACAGGGAAAAGACAACCCTTTGAAAAATGTAACATTTTTTTTTAAAAAGCGTCTCCTAATAGGACCATGTGTTCCCAAAATGCAAAAATTTTGCCACAAACGCTATCCTAGTCCGATGCCTTTTTCTACATCGTTTGGAAGTAGGCTGTGTGGGATATCCGATTGACAAGGGCAAATTTTTATTATATTTCCAGGAACACAAAAAGGGGAACTGCACAATGCAGAGTTCTAAGATGATCTGCTTCATAACTATTATTTCATGTGCAATGCAAGTACCTACTAAACAGACCCGGAGGCAGCAGATTTAACTACCTCATCTTTGGGCTTGTTACACGACTTTTGGATCCGTTTTGGATTTGTTTTACGGGTCCGTTTTTAACCGCGAAAAGGGTGCAAATGCACCAAAAAACGGATCCAGAAACGCAAAAGCTGACCTTTTTGGATGCGATTTGGGTCATTTGCATGCGTTTTCGGATCCGTTTTTTGGACCGCTTCTTCAATGTTTATTTTAAAACAACCTGCAATTTTAATATAATTAACCCACACCAAGAAAAAACCTTACCTATGTCCCAAACAATTACACACCTATGATTTTTGAACCCCCAAACCCCGCCCCCCTCCCCCCATTTTTTTTTTTTTTTTTTTTTAAATCAACCAATAGTTTTCAAACTCAGGGGGAAAACCCCCCACGCCTGTGCACCCGGTGGTAAAAGCGGGGGGCTGTGGGGCTGACATTTCCTCCTCTCCTTTACCCCCCCTTAGAATGAAAAAGGGATTTTCCAATAGCAATTGCATCAAAAAATTAGCCCCCCCCATTAAAATTATCCAAAATATAACCCAAACATAATATTAAAATTTTATATGCAATTTAAATCCAATGCGTTTTACGGATGAGTTTTTGGCATCAAAAGCAAATCCAAAACGCACCCAAATGTATGCTGCGTTTTTGGATCCACTTTCTGGATGCCAAAAGCGCACTCCATTATTTACTATGGGGATTTATCTTTCTTAAATCGTAATAAGAATTGACATGTCGAAAAGCGGATCGCGAAAAGCGCATCGGCGATCACTCGTGTGAACAGCAACGCGCTTTTGCCATTGAAAGCAATGTTAATCAAACTGACAATTGTTAGATCCGTTTTGCGGATCCGTAAAACGGATCACAAAAACGTCGTGTGAACAAGCCCTTAGGGCTTGTTCACACGGAGTTTACACTACGTGTTACAAGCACTTTAGGGATCCGTCTTGATGTCCGCTTTGTCGGTCCCCAAGACGGATCTAACAATTAGCAGTGAGATTCTCACTGCTCGCTGTGCTGAACACGGAGCGGTGTTCACATGAGGGATCGCCGCTGAATGGTTCAATAGCGCATGCAATTCTTTTCAAGACGGAGCTGCGCTATTGAAACACGCAGCAGAGATCCCTCATGTGAACGCCGCTCCGTGTTCAGCGCAGCGAGCAGTGAGAATCTCACTAATTGTTAGATCCGTCTTGGGGACCGACAGAGCGGACCCCAAGACGGATCCCTAAAGCGCTTGTAACACAGAGTGTATACTCCGTGTGAACAAGCCCTTAATGTTCGTAGCCTTGACTTCCAAACAGTGACATTGGGTACTAGTGTAACATGATCACTAGTCAATAAGAAGCTACAGTGGTGTCGTTCCGTGTTGCCCGAATCAGAAGACAACAGAAGACTGAACTTCTTGTCTTTCCGCCATCTACTAACCAGTCCCCCCCTGCTATTTCTGTTTCTGTATGTGGTACCACCATTTCTCCTAGGCAGCAGGCCCGCTGTCTAGGGGTTTTATTTGATTCTGATCTGACCTTCTCCCCATATATCCAATCCCTTGCCCGCTCCTGTCACCTGCACCTCAAGAATATCTCCAAAATCCGTCCATTTCGCACTGTGGAAACGACTCAAACTCTCATTACTGCTCGTATTCTTTCTTGTCTTGACTACTGCAACTCCTTGCTTATCGGTCTCCCTCTCTGCAAACTCTCCCCTCTCCAATCTGTCCAGAATGCAGCAGCCAGGCTTGTCTTTCTCTCCAGCCGCTATACTGATGCCTCTACCCTGTGTCAGTCACTGCACTGGTTGCCCATCATCCAGTAGGATACAGTATAAACTCAGCACTCTCAACCATAAAGCTCTCCACAGCGCTGCTCCTCCCTACATCTCCTCCCTAGTCTCTGTCTACCGCCCTACCCGTGCTCTCCGCTCTGCTGATGATATCAGACTACATTCCTCAATCATCCGAACCTCCCATGCCCGTCTACAAGATTTCACACGTGCGGCACCAACTCTCTGGAATATGCTACCGTGGGCGATCAGGCACATTCACAACCCTCACAGTTTTAAGAGGGCCCTGAAAATATATATAGATGTACAGTCTGGATTGCAGGTTCATCCATTTTTCATGTAAACCACCCCCTATTTATGAAACATGGCCGGACCATTGTAAACTTGGCACTTCTTACCGTATGTTTTACCCATACACCCTAATAGATTGTAAGCTCTCACGAGCAGGGCCCTCACACCTTGTGTGTCATTTGTAAGTACTTTTAATGTGTAATGACTGTATTATTATTATTATTATTATTTATTTTAAAGCGCCATTGATTCCAGGGCGCTGTACATTCGAGGAGGTTACATACATTACATAAGTCAAACGAGTACAGTGATAAGGGATAATGACAATTGGCACGACAGAGGGAGAGAGGACCTACCCGCGAGGGCTTACAATCTACAAGGAGGGGGAAAGAGACAGGAGGTGAGGGGCAGACATGTCTGTGGAGGAAGTAGTGACAAGTTTAGTGAAGGTTATAGGCAAGCCTGAAAAAAATGGGTTTTCAGGTTGCTTTTGAAGCTGGTGAAAGTGGAGAGAGTCTGATGTGTTGGGGCAGTGAGTTCCAGAGTGTGGGTGAAGCACGGGAGAAGTCTTGGAGACGGTTGTGTGAGGAGCTGATAAGGGGAGAGCAGAGGAGAAGGTCCTGCGAGGAGCGGAGAGTGCGTGGGGGAGATATTTGGAAATTAGGGCAGAGATGTATGGAGGGGAGAGGTCATGGAGAGCCTTGTAGGTCATGGTTAGTAGCTTGAAATGAATTCGCTGGGCAATGGGAAGCCAGTGAAGGGTATTGGCAGTAGGGGGGGGGAGAGGCAGAGGAGTAGGAGGAGAGAGGTGGATAAGACGGGCAGCAGAGTTAAGGATGGATTGGAGGGGAGCGAGGGTGCTAGCTGGGAGGCCACAGAGAAGGATGTTGCAGTAGTCAAGGCGGGAGATGACAAGGGCATGGACCAGCATTTTTGTAGTGTCATAGCCGAGGAATGAGCGGATGCGAGAGATGTTTTTCAGGTGGAGGCGGCAGGCAGAGGTGAGGGTTTGTATGTATGTATGTATGTATGTATGTATGTATATGTAAACTGTATGTTTACCCTTGAATTTGTAAAGTGCTGCGAATATGTTGGCGCTATAGAAATAAAGATTATTATTATTAAGACCAGTGAAGAGGACTAAGGTTTTCTGATTTTCTCCCAGCTGCTGCACTATAGTTAAACTTAAAAAAGGACAACCCTTTTAAAAGCCTGTGAAAAACACTAACCCTAAGCCCATATGACATATCAGAACATAGATGCCATCAAACCGTGCATCAGTAAGGTGGGTGTACTACATGTTGTTTTATGACATTTAGGTATAATTAAATTTACCAAATACATTGCTGCTCTGATTTAGCTTCATTTCAGAATCAAAGCACTTATTTCTTGCTTGTATACACAAATTTTTCTAGTTACTGACCACCTCTCTGCTCTATCACTGATAGCCCGGATGGTTAGGATCGTGATGTCACTTCCTGTTTTTTTTTTTTCTCAGATTTTAACCCTTTATTGCTCTGTAGCCTTCTGCCCTGCTGTTTAGACCCTCTCATTACCCATGTCCCTCAGCTAGAAACAGCAGAACTGAAATGTCATTCATTGCTGTAGAACCACCTATACCCTGAATAGGAAGTGGGAGTCTAAAACTGGCTGTAAAACAGCATGGTGAGAACAACATTAAAGGGGTTGTCTCACTACAAGGATTGCTTTTTATGTTAAAGATCTTGCAAAAACAAGTCACTTTGCAATATGTGTCCATTAACAATGTCCCACCTGTTCCTAGAGATCCCCTCTTGTATGGGCTGCATCAGCTGCTCAGGTCGCTATAGCTACAGACCTGTTTGATCTCTCCTGATAGGCTGCTAGTGCTGGTCGCTATAGCTACAGACCTGGCTTCTACTGCAGCCTACTAGAAGCCAGTAAACACACCCCTGAATTCAAAGTGAAACTAAGAAAACAGGACTGAGGTGAGATGAATCAATGTAGTGAGACAACTCCTTTAAGTTCTTTTTCTTGTATCTTATCCTGAAAAGCCCCTTTTAATGTATTTTGTCATTAACATGAGTGGTGTCTGTTTTGGGCTATGACAGTTTGGTTTACAAGTGGAGGAGTCCACAGTAGATGTTATTTGGAAAGGTTTTCTGAACTTACCTTGTACAGTTAAGTTTAGCTCTTCAGTAAAGAAGGTTCTGGATTCCTTGCAGGCTGCATCACTTGCTTGGCCAGGAAAGGTTGGTGTATGCGGCATGAGCTTAAATAAGTTGTAAAGCAGTTTATTCAAACTCTTTGTCTTTCGAAGATACTGAGAATAGAGCGCCCGCAGCTGGTGGGAAAGCAGAACAATTTGTTAGCGGTCAGCTTTTTCTTTCATAGTTCCTAAGCAACTATGGAGTGCAAGCCTCTCCTTTGTGGGGACAAGAACCGGGAAGTGTAGAGAAGCGGAGCCCAGGGAGCTTTGGAGGTGCAGCGGCGGAGGGATTGGGAAGTATCGCTTTATTTTGTATTTTACCCCATCCTGGCCCTTATATTTAAATGTTATTCAGGTAGACCGCCCCTTTAAGGTTCTGTGTGGAGACCTCCAACCTATGCCAGCATTTAGTTGTACAGTGGGATACGTCACCAACTGCATTAACCTTTTGTGCTGCCAGTTCTTTCCTGGTGCTAGAAAATTATTAGAACCAGGCTGGATTTTTTTCTTTAAGTTAACAAATATTGTATTGTGATTTGCAGCAGATTTTGGGTGCGGATTCCACATTGACAATCTTCAACAAATTCACTGTGTCCGATTATGGCCTAAAGACAGAAATGACTGGTACCAAAACCAGGACAGTCCCATTTTTTTTATATCACAAAGTGTAGACTGTCCTTTAAAGGGGTGTTCCCATCTTTGCTTTTCGAGGCATATCCTGGGAATATGTTATAAATGTGTTATAGCGGCAGGTCTCAGAAGTGGAATCTGCAAGTATCACCTGACCCCCATATCTCATACCTGGCTGTTTCCATGACCCCCATAGAAGTGAATGGCGGTCATCTATGGCCACTTCTACGTTTATCCTCTGCCTGGCACAAGTGACGGGAGCCGCACTTGTTACGCATGTACAGCATATCCTAGGCTCACCCTAGTGATGGTTTCAGGCAGCCAGTAACTATTATTATTATTATTTTTTTTTTTTTTTAAGTCTATGAAGGGGACTTTGCATAATAAAAAAAAGCTCTGACCACTAAATAAATTAATTATTGTTAAGAAATAACAGAATTCTAGACCTATAACTAACTTGATAAAAAAGGGGAGATTTACTTTTAGACATAAACCCCAGGTCATGGCTCAACAACAGTCAGCATTGTCACATAGCAGGTTATAATTTAAAATATCTGTAAAACTCAACTGTAAGGATAGAAAGCCAATACAGATAATAAGAACATACTTGAGATGATGCAGCTTTGAAGAAAGTCAGTATGAGCTTCCAAGTCAGAAGATAACCAAGAACAAAGCAGAACTCTTCTTTCAATGGCTGAATTACAGCAAACTCTCCCACTTGGATTCCTTCTAGAATAGTTTCTACTAAATCTTCTTGAAAAGCCAGGACAGACATCAGAGCAGCAGGTGGGGATCTAGAGACAGAAAATCAAACCCTGTGTGTTAGAGAACCAGTCCCAGATCCAAGATATCATACCTCCTTTCAACATACACTGATAAACACAGAAAAAACAGTCCCCTTATTAAGAGAAAAAGTGGTGGGTCCACCTCACCGGAGAGGCGGCGGGTCCACCTCACCTGAGAGGCGGCGGGTCCACCTCACCTGAGAGGCGGCGGGTGCTCCTCACCTGAGAGGCGGCGGGTGCTCCTCACCTGAGAGGCGGCGGGTGCTCCTCACCTGAGAGGCGGCGGGTGCTCCTCACCTGAGAGGCGGCGGGTGCACCTCACCTGAGAGGCGGCGGGTCCACCTCACCTGAGAGGCGGCGGGTCCACCTCACCTGAGAGGCGGCGGGTCCACCTCACCTGAGAGGCGGCGGGTCCACCTCACCTGAGAGGCGGCGGGTCCACCTCACCTGAGAGGCGGCGGGTCCACCTCACCTGAGAGGCGGCGGGTCCACCTCACCTGAGAGGCGGCGGGTCCACCTCACCTGAGAGGCGGCGGGTCCACCTCACCTGAGAGACGGCGGGTCCACCTCACCTGAGAGCGCGCGGGTCCACCTCACCTGAGAGGCGGCGGGTCCACCTCACCTGAGAGGCGGCGGGTCCACCTCACCTGAGAGGCGGCGGGTCCACCTCACCAGAGAGACGGCGGGTCCACCTCACCAGAGAGACGGCGGGTCCACCTCACCTGAGAGGCGGGGGGTCCACCTCACCTGAGAGCGGCGGGTCCACCTCAACCTGAGAGGCGGCGGGTCCACCTCACCTGAGAAGGCGGCGGGTCCACTCACTAGAGGCGGCGGTCCACCTCACCTGGTGGCGGCGGGTATGCACCTCACTGAGGAGCGATGGGTCACTACACTGAGTTGGCGGCGGTTTCACTACTCAATACAGGTGGCGGCGTTCACCTCACCATGAGGAGAAGTCGGGTGTTCCAACTCACACAAGAGCGGCGGTCCACTCACTGAGAAGACGCGGTCCACCTCACCTGACAGCTGCGGTCCACATCACCAGTAGAACGGCGGGTCCACCTCACCAGAGAGACGGCGGGTCCACCTCACCAGAGAGACGGCGGGTCCACCTCACCAGAGAGACGGCGGGTCCACCTCACCAGAGAGACGGCGGGTCCACCTCACCAGAGAGAGACGGCGGGTCCACCTCACCAGAGAGACGGCGGGTCCACCTCACCAGAGAGACGGCGGGTCCACCTCACCAGAGAGACGGCGGGTCCACCTCACCAGAGAGACGGCGGGTCCTCCTCACCAGAGAGACGGCTGGTCCACCTAACCGGAAAGGTGGTGGGTCCTATCATATTAGGATCCCTTCTCTCAAACTGCCTTACAGCAACTGCATGGTTGGTCTCTATGGTATGTACTGTACGGTAGACAGATATTGTAGTGTAAGGCACAGTTGTTGCAGTTCAATAGATTTATTAACTACTTACTGCCCAACAATACCAGTGCACTGCTTAAACTCAACTCATGAGGAGTTTCCTCAAGTCGGGATGTTCCAAAATTACTGCAGGCTACAAAGACTGTTGCCACTGTATCTATATGGGTCTCTGAAAGACTACCCTCTACCACAACCTGCCCAGCTAAAATGCTACCAGCAACAAAGTCCCAGTTACCTCAACGGGACTTGTCCAACGTCTCTGTGGGTCACTGTGGCCAGTATGTGTAATCTGTGAGAAAACCTAGTAGTGTTTAGTTGTCCTGCAGCCACAGCTACAGCGGAAACTAAGGGTATGTTCACACAGCGTATTTGCAGGGTGTACTTCAGCTTTTAATGACGCTGCAATGCGACTTGCAAATACAGTGAAATGAGTGCTATGATAACCCAATGTATTCCCCAACAAACGTGAATAGGAGGCTGGGCCGTAGCAGTGTTGAAAGTATGCGCTGGCCAGTGCATACTTTCAGCAGCAGCGCATTGCGGTGCAAACAGGTACGTGCCACTATACACTGTGTGAATATTCTCTAAGTGTTACACTTATATCCTCACTCTGGAAGTTTTAGGGTATGTTCACACGACTGATTTTGATGCCATTTTCAGACCAAGTGTCTGCATTTCTGAAGGTTTTCAACGCTGAAATTCCCTAGGATCAACGGAGAGCTTCAAACCTGGACACGTTTTTGCCTGGCTATAATTTGTATGGTTTTCAGAAAGAAAACAGTGTTGGAATACCTCGTTGAAAACATGATCAAATCCACCTCAAAACTTTGTCTGAAAATTCCCTCAATTAAGCTCTTTTCAGATGAGGTTTTAACACTAAAAATTAAAGGGGTTGTCTCGCTACAATGATTGGGTTTTAATTAAAAGATCTTTAAAAAACAGCAGCTTTGCAATATTTTCATTACAAATGTCCTACGATTTGAGTAGCCCTGTTAGTATTACACATCGCTTCTAAATTTTGTGCCGACCTGTTGATCTTATCTTACTGCTGTCAGGTCTGAATGATCATCACCTTTGAGACAGGTCGGAGAGAGAGCCCCCCCGCACAATGCTTCGGAGTGGAGGGGAGAGAGGAGACTTCAGTTCTGTGTCCGAGCTGCCATGGAATTTAAAACCTGTGTGTCCTGCTATCTCTGCTCTACACGGATAGGATGTTACAGCAGTTTGCTGGTGTTACTTCAGATTTTTTGGAATGGACTTGCAAATACATGAAATGGGCTGTGAAAACATTTATTCCCCCCTGTATTAGTGCGACATTTGAAGTATAGTAACGACTGGGCCGTGTATTTGCAGAGCGATTGGGTGCAAACGGTAAGTGCTATACAGGGGAATATTCTTAAGGTTACACATATCCCCTCTGCTTTTATTTCACACACTCATATTTGATGCCATTTGTCAGACCCTTCCTGCAACGAACCATAGGCATGTCAACAAGGGTCTTCAGACGCGAAACCCTTCCCCCCCTGGTAACGGGAAGTTAAACGGAGGCTTTCCTGGCTATAATTTGATGGGTGTCGGAAGAAAAGAGTGTGAGAGTACCGGAAAACAGACAATCCACCCCTTTGTTCAAACTTACCCAGGGACACTGTACAGGCGAAAGCTCGTTAATGAGACAATCTATTAAGTCGTGTGAACATAGCTTTACAGGAAAATGGGTCCTACAGTAAGTTCTAAGGGTTGCTATACATCCGCTCTTCACACTCCAGGAGTCTCTATCTTCCACCTTTCTGACTCTCAAGGGTGAATGATCTGCTGCTGCTAAAATACCTGCCACAGGTCTCAGTGTGAACATAGTCATAGTCGGACTCTGTTCTATTTCTTTCCCTGGGTTCCTTCCATAGCAGCACCAGAACATAGGTAATGCCATAATGTTGCTCCTATGTCAGCATCGGGCTCTGCCTAAGCCCACAGAAATGTTGTCCTCAGCCACCACCTCCTCCTAGCTGGAAGCCAGGAAAACCCAATCTTCTGGCAACCAGCAAAACGGTTTGGTGAGGACCCCACTTGCTAAAGAAGGAACAACAGTTGAAAGCAGGAAGATACCAAATGGAAAAAACTAATTAAACACAGATAGGACCAGTACTACTCTTGGCTCTCATGGTGACAGCTTCTCCTGCCCCATAGGCCCCTGCAGAAATAGTTCTCCATCCATAAGTGTGACCTGGACAGTCAAAAAAGGCTGATTAATAGAGAACACACAGTTAATGATTACCACAGAAAAAGAGGGGAAAAAAATTCTATGGAAATCCCAGACGTAATTTTCCCACTTTTGTTCGTGGTGATCATCGTAGGAACAAAAACCTGGCATCTTTCTAATATGAAGAAGAAATTCCATGCAGTTCATAGGAACATACTGGGGGTGTTACAGCAGGGAATCAACGCCTTTCACATCCATTTAATCAAATTGGATTTATTGTACTTTGGGTATTCATTTATTCTAATTTGTCATTTGTATGCCAGGTTTTTGTTCCCTTCATCTACATAGTCCCACTAGTGAAGGTAACACATTGTGCTTGCTCCATGCCAATAATCATTTATGAGTCACTTTTCAGTGGGGATGTTCCTCTACATATAAAATACGCAGCAACGAAGAGGAACAAAATCATCATTTTTGAGAAGCCAAGTTTTATTTTTAACTATGAACTGAACAAGCTGTAGAAGTGACCTCCTTTCCATCGAGACTTTCTTCGTGTCACGATGACCAGAACCTCCGCTTTTATTCTGTAAGGGGGAACCTTTCATGGGATTTTCTCACCATCAAAGGAAACTGCATTTCACCATACATATGTAGTGAGTATGTAGCATCATACATCAAACACGAAGAGGTGACCAAGTAAAACAAGGCTAAATTGGGAAAGGCAGCACAGTGGCCGCCTTTTATGTAACAACACTGGCGGGGTCCTGTGCAGGGAACCCACCTCTATGATGCCCTTAAACCTTAATAAGGCATATACAGCTCTGGAAAAAATTAAGAGACCACTGCACAGTTTTCTATAAATCAGCATCTCTACATGTCCGACAGCCATTCCATTCCATTACAGTGTCAGCTGGATTCCAACCAAAGTCCACCTCATTCTACTTAATGTGCTTCTGATTAGGTGATCACCTGAACCAAATCTTATTTAATGAAGGAAAGTATAAAAAAAACACTGCTGTGGTCTTCATAATCCTCTTGCAATAGGACAAGCTGGATGCAGAAATGCAGAATCAAAGGTTAGAAAATCGGGCCAAAACGAAGTTCGTTATTAATGAATATTCAATCCCTAACCAAACTATTGATTGCTGACAATCTTGCTCTTGACTTCAAATACATTAGTCTTATGATTGTTTACTAAACGGAAATACTGGAACTTGCGGGTTTTTCTGTTGTTTTTTATTATTTGAGGTCTGACAGCTCTGCTGCTTCTTTATTATTTTGAAGATTTCTCATTTACTGCAAATAAATACAAAATGTTTCTCTTTGAATTTTAGAGACATGTCAGTAGTTTATATAATAAAATAACAATGTAAGTTTTTCGCCAAAAATTTACCATTGAAGAGAAAAATCTGAGAAACTGAAAATTTTGCAGAGCTGTATCATTGTAGGCAGGGTTCTCTCTCTCGCGGTACCTGTTGTTAGTCAATGAGTGTTGGCATCGTACTTGGACCGATGTTATGTATGTAACCCCAACTGAATAAACCGTGCCCTGGAATTACTGGCACTTTTAAAATGAATAAGAATAATATAGAGGTGGATGTCCTCATAAGACCACTGTAACTAGTGTATACTAGTATACTGTATACTAGTTAAGCTATGTTATAGCTTTATTGAAGAATGTTATAAATCTCCATTTTATATAAAAGAGGTTGATGTGGGTCCTACTTTAAATAATGTTTCTGAAACCTAGAAACGCATTAATAGAAGCCAGGATGTTTTTAAAGACCTCAACACAGATAAACACAAATCTGTTATCTTGTCACTAACAAAATACATTATTCCTTACACACTTCTATAAAGGGAACCAGACATTTTACAGGCACAGAAACAAATAGTCTGCTGTTTGTAGCTCCACAGGAAGCAGTGCCAACCCAAGTAACCAGGACAAGCAATATATGGTTAAAGGGGTTGTCTCGCTACAAAGAATAGCTTTTAAATTGTAGGGAACACAAAATAAAGACATTTTCCAAATATATTGCTTTGTTCCTCTGATTTCCCTAAGGAGATACAAGTGAATTTATAACCTCCCTGGCTATTTCAGTTCCCTCAGTAACCGACCTGTAAACAATTCTCCCCCTGCTGTTTGTTCTATGAGATAGCAGTGAGTGAAGTCATCACACAGCAGTGTCCATGCTGCTGAGCAGTAAAAATCTTGATTTATGTAAAATAAACAGAACTGTAATTAGGGCTTTTGTTTGAGGGATCAGATAAGAAGTCCTGTTAGTAGTTTGAGAAGCTAATCTGATCTAATTAGCAACTGAAAGCACAGCACAGCAAGGAGCTGTACAAGCACAAGCTGTATGCAAATTAGTCAGTCTGAACCAGAGTATTTCATTCATGCATCCTTTGAAACTCTGTAGGGAGACAACTCCTTTAAATGACAACCACCGCAATGTCACAGCCTATGGACATGCAGACTGTCAGTCTCCAGTGCTTTACACCTTCATACTAATAGGTCGTTTGAGCCAACAAATTGGTAATAGCAGTGGATACGAGTCCCTGCACAGCCAGGTCGCTCTACACCAGCCCAATGGCCCCTTACTTCAATAGGGGAAGCCAGACATCAGACCCCCAGGGATAAAAGTGTAACAGCATAGCCTAGCAATATGCCAACACTTTAGAATTTGAAATAAGGAGGTGTCCCTCTAGACCAGGGGTCCCCAACTCCAATCCTCAAGGCCCACCAACAGGTAATGTTTTCTGGCTTTCCTTAGCATTGCATTGTTTGGTGGGACTTGAGGACTGGAGTTTGGGAACACTGCTCTAGACTACTGCTGGAGAATAAGTCTTGCATGGGTACTCTGTGCTGCCCTGGATGACGGCAGAGCACCCTATCTACAAACGGACACTGAAGAAACCTAAAGGGACACTGCCATCAGTAAGGAGTATTTTTGTTATTCATGGCATTTTTATTTATTTATTATGAGAGTCCGATACAATTAAAATTACATTGAAAATATTGTCCCCCTCAAGCTGTGAGAGAATTTTTGTATGACAGGGCAGATTAATCTCACTTTACTTCAACTGCTACGTATCTCTGCATCGTCTGATTCCAAATAGTAGGTAATGGCAATGATTGCACTATTGTTCTCTCCAAAGGGATAGACAAGATTATACTAAACCATGAACGGAAAGTAGGGTAATATTTTTCTGCAGTGGAGGTGGTGGTTTCTTTAAATTTAACAGGTTATTGCTGATACCATTAATAATTACGGTATATAAAAATAACCAATTGTCCAATTAAAAAAATATATATATATAAAAGTCAGATATTGCTTTTTTATGGTTGTGTCTCTTTAAATCTTGCACATTAAAACATTAAAATGCAGTGATCAATAGTGGCCATGTCATGACCAAAACACATTCCCTCCTTAAATCAGGTCACCTGATGAGATGGTGACATGCCTGAGGTCTGGGGGATCCCTGTTTAGTTAGCCATGTTGACCTGAAAAGGACCATGGGACTGTCGGTTCCTTGTACCTGCCATTTGAGCAGAATTTTGCCTTTAAGATAGCCTATCTCATAGTGAAACAAATAACACTGTGCTCCTATAAAGGGGTTTCTTGATTCACTACGAGTCTAATATCAACATGTAAAACAGTAATCTCTGAATCAGATGGAAAATGTTAAAAAATGTAATACAAAAACAAGTCACAAAAAACACCCAATAATATGTCATTGCAAAGTTGCTGTCAGCTATAAAAGGTAGAGACTACCTCTCAGAACATCCACCTAATGTGTCTAGTGCCAGTGAGAAGTCCCCTAGTCCATTTATTTTTATAGGCTGGCCGTAACCTAACACGAATCACTCTGTTGCCCAGGAGGATCTGGACTGGGCTACTAAAGGCCACATATATGAAAACTGTCTAGGTCTAAAACTATCTTTGTTGTCCATAGCATCCAATCAGAGCGCCCCTTTCATTTCATATAGTGCACTGGAAAGATGAAAGGGGCGCTCTGATTGGTTGCTATGAGCAACAAAGTGAATTTTAGACCTAGAGAGTTTCATACATGTGGCCCTAAGGGCTAGTTCACACGGCTTATTGCCGACGTAATTGTGGGGACGGATTTCACCCTGCAATTACACCGACTACCGTGCAGCGGGGGTGGGAAGAGGGGCTGGCTGCTCGCTGGCCCCATAGACATTCATTGTTCACGACACGTACACGCCGTAAATAATTGACATGTCACTTTCTCCCCGCTCGGCGAATATGAGAAGAGACATAATCCATAGTTCTCTATGAGAACTGTGGATTACCATAATGCCTGGGACTGATTTCAGCCGGATTTGAGCGCAAATACAGCGCTCAATACGGCTGAAATCAGTCCCAGAATAAGCCGTGTGAATGAGCCCTAAGGCTATGTTCACACGGCTTAACTGCGGGACGTAATTACGCCCCGCAATTACGCCGTGTGGCCGGGGCAGGGCCGGCACCTCGCCGGCCCATAGACATTCACTACCAGCGGCGCGTATACGCCGCTGGTAATTCACACGTCACTTATCTCCCCGCCCGGCGGATTCGCCGAGCGGGTAGAGGGGACGTAATCCATAGTTCTGTATGAGAACTGTGGATTACCGTAATGACTGGGCCGTCTTCAGCCCGTAATTTGCGCACTCCGGCGCGTAATTACGGACCGAAATACGGCCCATTTTAAGCCGTGTGAACATGGCCTAAGTGTGTTATCAACAGACCGGACACATTAGGTTGAAGTTCTAAGAAGAAACACACATGTAACATATAAAGGACTAACATCTTTTGTGCATTATTTCAATTGAAAAATAATTTTTTGTTTGTACAGAAAAATAATTCATAGAACACCTCTCAGAAAAGCAGACTTACAAGGTAGGTTCCTCTTCATCCTCAGATCCATGGTCTTCATCAAACGCTGGCAGATCCACCATAATTCTATGAGCAAACATAAACCAAATTACTAACCACATTTAGGTAAGCTCCACCTTTAAGAGTCCTGCTTTAGTCCACAAAGGTGAGCTCTAACATCTTTATACTGTCGCTCCTCTGAAACAGACTGGATGGTTATATGGATTTCATCCCGGCACAGTGCTCTAGCTGGGGATCCGATAGCTAGAAATAGTGCCACTCATCTACAAGCGGTATCTGGTAATGCAGCTCAGGTTATTATTATTATGTATGGGAACCTAGGGCGTGTGTGTTTATGACGAGTGGAGGGTGGACAGACATATTCCTCTAATCTCAGACAAACCCTTTAAGACATGAGCACTCAATTCAAGTACAGTATAGGACAGGGTCATGTTGATTGGTTGGGCTAGTGTTGGGTATGTTAAAGGCATACCATACTATTAAATGGTATGTGCACAGTGGGGCACATTTAGCAACAGTGTCTAACTGTAACAGAGTAAACTCTAGATAGTTTTACAATGCAACACCTGTATCATAGTGTTGATATATCTGGTGCAGGTTAAACGGTCTACTCTAAATTTATACTACTTTTATGCTACTAACTGTGGCAAAATTAAACCATTAAACCACGGCCCATTTAATACGAGGTCACGCCCCTTTTGACAAGCAAGGTGCCTAAGTGTCTAGAAACTGTCTAACAAATGTGGTGTGAAGCTTATACAACATTATTTTTGGTGCAAATTGTGCCAGAATTCTGGGGCAACTGCCTTGATAAATGTATCCCAATGTTTTTTATGGTCTTAAAAGGGTTGTCTCACTACATTGATTCATCTGACCTCAGTTCTGTTTTCTTGGTTTCATTTTGAATTCAGGGGTGTGTTTATGGTCTTCTACTAGGCTGCAGTAGAAGCCAGGTCAGTAGCTATAGCAACCAGTGCTGGCAGCCTATCAGGATAGATGAAACAGGTCTGTAGCTATAGCGACCTGAGGAGCTGATGCAGCCCATACAAGAGGGGATATCTAGGAATAGGTAGGACACTGTTAATGGACACATATTGCAAAGTGACTTGTTTATACAAGATCTTTAACATAAAAAGCATTCCTTATAGTGAGATAACTCCTTTAATGCACATACAATAAAACATGAAGTATTTTTGCGACAGGGAGGCAGAGGCCACAACTGCCATAGTAAATGTGGTAAAATGGCCCTCATCTTTCAAAGCTGTCTAACTGTACAACTCTCCGGGTAACCCATAGCAACCAATCACAGCTCTGCTTTCATTTCATACTGCTCTGTAAAAAGATGAAAGCTGAGCTCTAATTGGTTGCTATGAGCAACAAGGAGAGTTTTAAAAAAACAAAGCACATCGGGCCTTATGTATGAAAACTATTAAAACTGTCTATTAGTAACATTAGTAAATGTGCACAAACGGCCACATGTATGAAAACTGTCTTGTTCTAAAACTCACTCTGTGGCCCATAGCAACCAATCAGAGCTTATAGCAACCAATCAGAGCGCCCCTCTCATCCTTCCAGTGCGCTATATGAAATGAAAGGGGCACTGCGATTGGAATTACTACAAATTTTATATGAACAGAGGATTTTGACCTATATCACTGCAAAATTATAATCCCTGTTAAAACATAACTTTTACTAAATTATCTAAAATTATACATCCTAAACCCCTATACACTACCACTACATACCTGAATGATACAGCATACTATATACCATCCGTCAGTGGAGTAATCGCCCCGACAAAGGGCGGCTCCGCTTTAATGACAGATAATATCACTGTGTACGTGTGTTACAATTCTTTAATCCCAGCTATCCCAACGCGTTGCCCCCATGCAATTTAGGGTTCATCAGGGGATTCAAAACTCCTCTCGCTGTGGAATAAGAATACGCTATATACAACGCATATGACCCTAAATTGCATGGGGGAAACGCGTTGGGATAGCTGGGATTAAAGAATTGTAACACACGTACACAGTGATATTATCTGTCATTAAAGCGGAGCCGCCCTTTGTCGGGGCGATTACTCCACTGACGGATGGTAATGTAGTATGCTGTATCATTCAGGTATGTAGTGGTAGTGTATAGGGGTTTAGGATGTATAATTTTAGATAATTTAGTAAAAGTTATGTTTTAACAGGGATTATAATTTTGCAGTGATATGGGCACTGCGATTGGTTGCTGTGGGCAACAATGAGTTTTAGACCAAGACCGTTTTCATACATGTGGCCGTTTGTGCACATTTTTGATCAAAACCGCAAGGGTCCATGCACCACGACAAGGTGACCTTAGTTGAGATGGGGACCTACACCCCAAGTCTAGGCCCACTCAGGCCTCTATTCTTTCAGGGAATGAATGTGCTAGCTACACTCTGCTCTGATTAAAGACAATCTGTGTGGATCTGAACTGAGGTCACCCTGTCGTTGGTGAATGGTCCCTCGCAGTCTTTAGCAAAAACGCTCACTAAGAACATCAAATTTTCCTGTATCTAAAAAGTAACAGAAAAAAAAAAAGTTTATATATTCCCTTTGACTGTCACTTACAATTTGAAGAGTGCTGCTGATATGTTGTTGTGATCACGTTAGACATTGACACAAGGGGGTGTCCCTCTAGTCTATGACAACATCATAACTCCACTAATATATAAGCGCTCACAGATAAATCAGAAATAATGTAAGGTAACTGCACGCCTTTGATGTGGAGATTTCCCCACTGAAATCCCAAGTCACATCTGTTTCCGGTTTCCTGCAGCAGCTGTTCACCATTTATATTCCTTTTAACCACTGCTGTGTCCCTGCTTGGGGATTATGTGATCCATGTCCGGGAATACCGTTACGTAATCTCTCCAGCCACGTAACTGTGTTTACAAGCTACATACGGTCTCTATTTTTTGAGTGTCCATATAGATCATGTCCATGGTAACAGCCGCCGAAAACAGTCTCGGGATAATGTAGCTAAGCATCACATATACCTCTAGTCACTTATCTGTCAAGTTGATAAAAGCACTGTCCAAGTCTTCTCTGCATGTTGGAAAGCTGGGTAGTAACCAATATGGCAGCATTACAAGCCAGGAGAGCTGCTGTGCCGGAAAGGACTCTAGAGGAGCCTCAGCGCTGAATCGGCACTGCAGCCTCTTGGGGTATGTTCACATGGCTTACACACGCGCGCAAATATGGCCCAAAATACGCATCACAAAGTGTGGCGTGTATTTGGCGCGTACTTCGCGCCGCAAATACGATCCCCATTCTTTCCTATGGGGATAATACGTCTCAATAATTCACAGGGCACTTAATTTTACGGGCATATTGACGCCCTTAGTACGCGCCCATAATACGACAGTAAAATATGCGTCGTGTGAACGCCGCGTATTTTACATTGACTTCAATTGTAATCTTTTGGTTCATTGTTTTAGATGTATTTTGGGCCGTATTTGCGCGCGTAAATATGCGCCAAAATAAGCCGTGTGAACATACCCTTATATGCTAGGATTGGTGCGGATGCTAGAGGTTGATTATATGCCATCACTTCACCTTTTTTACTTGACTTAGCTTTTATGTATGCTATTCACAGATCTAACTGCGACTTTTATTGTCTCCTTCACCAGATTTCTGAACAGTAAACAGTAAAATATGTTTAAAACACAAAAATCAAACCAAAGGGCACAGATCTAGGACAAGCAAATCTTTTCCACTGAGCGTGACAGATGTGATAAAATGGGTATATCAGTGAGGGATGAAGTGCCACTGCCTTGATGCTTGTACAGGGATATATGTACTCTTAAAGGGATGTTCCAGTCTCAGAAAAATCTCCCCTCCTCCAACCCAAGAAAAACAAATAAAAAAAAATGTATTACCCATTCGCAAGATCAAAAGACTTTGCTTTGGATTTGCAGCAACTTCCTCTCCAGATTGTTTGATGTGGTCTTACCCTAAGGCAATGTTCACACAGCTGATTCACACCGTAATTGTGGGACGGATTTCGCCCGCAATTACGGCGTGTGTACGGGGGTGGGAGGGCCGGCAGCTCGCCGGCCCCATAGACTTTCATTATCCACAGCGTGTATCCCACCGTGATAATGTGCATGTCACAGAGAGGAGAGGGAATCCATAGTTCTCTGTGAGAACTGTGGATTACCATAATGATAGGGACGGATTTCCGCGCAATACGGCGAGCAATACGGACTGAAATCCGTCCCAAAATCAGCCGTGTGAACATAGCCTAACATTCACATATAGGAATCAGAGATGTTAAAGGGGTTTTCTAGTGGAAAAACTATTTTCCAAATAATCTCTCCCCCACAGTTCGGCACTTTTATAATGTACTTTATTATGTTTTCAGTGAGCTCCCTGTAGTTCTTCATTAGTTTTTTTTTACAACGGGAAGCTTAGCAGTTTTGTGTCAAGCCCAGGAGATCAGGTACTCAAAGGGGTTCTCTTTTTTAAGGGCAGTTTTAGAAGTCACATCCATTTGGTCCTGCTTCCCAAGGATTTCAACATAAGGCCATGTACCCACGGCACCTGTTTGCGGTTTTGCAAACCGTCTGAAACTGGCCGCAAACTTTTACACGGGACGTTTTTCGGATGGAATATGAACATGTCAATGGGAAGGGGAAGGCTGTTCTCCACTCATCGCGGAGAAAAGCCGTCCCCCTGCGGCCGTGTGCACGAAACAAAAAGCGGTCGGATAAACCGACCGGTATTTGTCTTGTGCCGTGGGGAGGCGTCCTAAGGGAGAAAACCTTGGAAGTGCTCTGAGACGGAGGTTGGGGGGACAATAGATAAAGCACAGCAAAGGTTCTTGGGGCTTCACGTTTTGCAGGGTAGAGGGAAACCGCTTTCCAAAAGAGATGCTGCTGCTTGGCTGCAGAAAAGGGAGGCAACACACTGGACAGAAAACATCACAGGGAGGTGAAGTAAGACTCAGACCAGTCATGTATTTCGGTGTTGCAGTTAGAAAGTAGAAAACTAATAATTACCTCTGTCCTCAACTTTATTCCATTGCAGCCGAGGTACACCATACCTATTGGGTGTTCTGTTTTATTACTGGTCCTTGTGGTCAGATCATCACTGCTGTGGCCTTCGATTGGCTGCAGCAGTCACGTGACACCTTCTAATATCACTGTTTAGAAATTAACAGCTCTGATTGTTGATGTCAGGCAATGCAATACACATGGTCACTGGCAGAAGTGGCATTCTGACTGCCAGGACCAACAAATAAACAGAAGACCCGGGGAGATGGAGGACTTTGGCAGGGCTAGGAGAGAGGTAAGGACAGAGAAAAGTTTTTTATTTTGTTTTTTATAATTGCAACGCCAGCATAAATGAATGTAAAAAAAAGTAAAAAAAAAAAAAAAAATTAAAAAAAGAGTAGACCAGCACAAAGGGTTTTTCCACAATTAGCAAAACACTGCTGTTTTCTTTCAAAAATAGCACCACACTGATCAATGGAGCGAACCACAATACACACATAAACCATGGACGTGAATAAGGGTAGGGTGCAATACCAAAAACAACCTATTTACGGATGTTGGGAATTTTTGGAAATAAAAAAAAAAAAAAAAAAATCGCCAAGTTTTTCTGATCCTGTACAACCACTGTAAAAACTACATTTTTAATCGACATGATGCTTCATATTAGACTAGTAAATTATAACAATTCGTTTATTCTTCAGCATACCAATGACTTTCTATTTAGAGAATAATTGCAGCAAATATGAAGACTGGCGGAATTACACTAAACTATAAAATGTTTTGGGTCTGTCTGTAACTTAGGAATGACTTATGCTTCTCAGGGGATGCTCTGCACATTTCTGCTGGAGACAGTGCATCTTTGCTGGTAGAAATCTTCATGTCATTGGATTGTCTACACTGTAGTAAATTTATTGCAGAAAAATGCAAGATAATAAGGTTGATGAAGTCAATGATGGAGAATAGAGGACGGTAACGACACAAACACAGGGAGATGCTGGCCTGCCACGTGACAGGCGGGAGAGAAATACACGGTGTTCTTACTTATTCAGCATATGGTATACTGTGATCTGCACGGCTCTGTCTTTATACAGCAGGAGCGGGGCCAGGGTGTTCAGCAGGCTCTGTAAGCTGTCCGAGAGGCTGCTCTTCTGTCCAGCAACAAACTTGGCCGGGAGTTTGTGGTTCAGCAGCTGCTCCTTTGAAATGAAGCACAAAGCTTCGCCCAGTGACTGCAGCACCGAGGTGTGATAAGAGATCTCTGAAGTCTTGTTCTCCCCTGCACACAGAAAATTCGAGATAAAATGGTCAAGAGGTCACGTACTCAGATCATGCTGTACATAATAAACTGCAGTCACCTCCAGGATTATAATCTTCAAGACATGTACTGTAGGCGTCTTCTATGTACATATGGCTGGGCTTAGGCCCTTTCTGCAGTGCATTACAGAAGGTTACACCAGTCACTTCTCTAGTGGGGTGCATACACCTGAAGAATGCTGGAGAGGGAGACCATGAAACTCCTTGCAACACCGTAGTGACACCAATGCAAACCACAGATACACTATGCTACAAGAGGGAGCCCATCAAACTCTATGCAACATCATAGTGACACGAACCACAGATCCACTATGCTACAAGAGGGTCATATTTGGCCATACAAAACTATCTATGCAAACCATCATTAGTGACACCAATGCAAACACAGATCCACTATGCTACAAGAGGGAGTCCATCAAACTCCATGCAGGATTCTATACAAATCACAGATCCACTATGCTACAAGAGGGAGCCCATCAAACTCTATGCAACCTCATAGTGACACCAATGCAAACACAGATCCACTATGCTACAAGAGGGAGCCCATCAAACTCCATGCAGGATTCTATACAAACCACACAGATCCACTATACTACAAGAGAGAGCCCATCAAACTACATGCAACATCATAGTGACACCAATGCAAACACAGATCCACTATGCTACAAGAGGGAGCCCATCAAACTACATGCGGGATCCTAGTGACACCAAAGCAAACCACAGATTCACTATATTACAAGAGGGAGCCCATCAAACTACATGCAGGATCCTGGCAATACCAATGCAAACCACAGATCCACTATACTACAAGCAGGAAGGCCACAGAACTCTATCCAGGACCCTAAGGCCCCGTTCACACGGCGGTTTTGGCCGTGGCTCTCGCTGCGGTTCCCGCGGCCAAAACCTCGTCGGACCTCGCCGCAAACTTGCGTCCTCCGATGCGGGTTTGCGGCGCGGGTGCTGGGCGTGGTCTCGGTGCGGGTCGGGCATGGTTTGAGGCGCGGCTTGCACCAAGGGTTTGCCCCCATGCAAAGGAATAGCAGGGGCGGGTGAATATTAAGGCGGTTTCCCATAGGACACCATGTTCGTAACGTAGGCGTGATTTGGCCGCAGGGACCGCGTCGGAACCTGCGGCCATAACCGCGGCCAAATCCGTCGTGTGAACATGCCCCAACAACACATTCCCTTTTTCCATATCACTATCAATATTTTTATTTTATTCTTTTTTTAAATTCTGAAATCCTTCAGTTTTCACTTTGGACACTAGGCCTAATAATAATCTGACACTTCCTGTTCTGTACAGAAAACTTTTCAGCAGTCTCCTCATTCTCAGCGCAGGCAGGATTACACTGAAAGGGGACACCAATGTGTATAGACAACACAGGATCCACTAATCACAATAGGCAATAGTCACAGCTCCCCCTCTCCTCCTCCGTGCACAGTGACTTCTTCCCAGGTCACACAGCATGCCTAGAAAACTCTCCTATACAAGTCAATGGGTCTAAGAAGAAACAGCAGTATCTTGTTTTAATTAGTTAAAAAAATAAATTGACAATAGATTCCCTGTAAAAGGGACACTTCCTTCAGAAAGGAGTATTTTTTATAAAACCAATATTCCTGAAAATAAATTCTGTCCTTTTTGAGCTGTGATTAATAAAGAGCTACAATTCCTGAATAGCCGGGGAGACTAAACTCACTACTGTTGGTGCTGCTTATCTTTTTTATCACAATGATCGCTCTATTGTTCTCTGGACAGGGATAGATGAGATTAGACTAGACAGAGCAATGACAAGAGCAATACATGAAAGGATAAGAGGTTAATTTGTTTCCAGCCTTCTTCACACTTAGCAGGTCCTGTTGAGAGCACTTACACCTCTCAGGCCGTAGTCAGACTGAAAGCGAACCATCAATCTTCTTACTGCTGTATTAAGAGAGCTTACAGAGGGGAAGTCACAGAGACAAACCAGGAACCATTAGAAAAAAAAAACCCACCCAATTAAAAAAAAGTCCATATAATAGTCGCATAATGCTCGTCAATATGTGAAGAAAAAAATTGATTGCGGTGTCCCTTTTAAGCAGGTCTAGTGTATGCGCTTATTAACATAACTCCATTTTTAAAGGGGTACTGCCACCGGGTGGGTTTACCTGTACTGCTGGCACCTTTCTCTCTGCCCCATGTCAACGGTGGGCAGAATGCATCCTTCTGATTGACATGTCAGGCAAGCAGCCTTCTAGTGAGGTCATCGTACCTCTTAGCTAAATCAAAACCCTGATAGAACGCAGCGCTACTTCCCATTTATGTGTATTTACATCAAAGATAACAGTCACTCAGTAGCTAACAGTGTGTCTTGACAACAGGTAAGTTTTACGCTCTCACTAAAAGCTTCCTCTCAAGACTAATACTGCCCTGCAAGCTCACATTTATAGCCAATGCCAGTCACTGTTGTAGACCTGCCAACAAAAAACACTACAAAGGACATGTTTACAGCTCAATGGCTGGACTAGGCTGAACCCAGTAGCAGCGCGTACTCCCGCGGCGCAAGTACTCGACATGTCATTTATCTCCCCGTGCATACAATACGATCGTACTGTATGAACGGGGAGAGGAGGCGTAATCCATAGTTCTCTATGAGAGCTATGGATTATAGTACTTATGGGGTGCATTTACCTGCGTATTAAGCGCAGTACACTGCGAAATAAGTGGCGAAATGTGCCCCAAAATAAGTTGTGTGAATATACCCTAAGCTACTTGGGGAAAATAAACAGGTGCAGCCAATTGCTGAGCAGCAGCTCACACCCCCCTCCACTAGGGGGAACAATTAGATGATAAAAAAAATGCACATTAACTTGATACCTATTCACACAGCATGCAGAAAAGCTAGAGCATAATGCATGTGGAGATTGGACAAATGCAAAAATACCAATAAAACAACCACTCACATGCCCTCCATGCATAAGGGGGGTGGTTGCTGGTGCTAAAATTGCATATAAATAAGGCGATGCCCACACCCTGCACAGGAAGTTTGAACCTGAAGAGGCTGAAAAGTGTGAACACAACTAGATGGGACAACCCCTTTAAATGACTTTAGGGGCCAAAGAGATCAGATCTACAAACCAAACAAACAGCAAATCCTTGGTATATAGGCCATTACTTTATCAGATGGGAATAACCCTTGAACGTGTCATACCCAAAAGCATGAATGGAAAAACAGATGCAGCAGAAATTGGTTGCATAAGGTTTTTGAGCCTTTTGTGTTACATAATATTGTGTAGATTACCTGCTATTTTTACCAGCATGGGCAACAATAAGCCATGGATTCCTTCAGAAAAGAATTCCTTCCACTCCGAGATCAGTTTTGTGGGCAGCTTCTCCGCAGGGCTCGCGATGACAGCGTGAAAGTAAGCAGATAAATCCGAAGCAAGGTCGCAGCTTACGCAAGCAAACAGCCGGACAAGTGGTACATGGTGGAGTGCCGAGTTCTCACACGCAGTCTAGGAATGTGCACATAGAAAAGGAGAGCAGAGAAAAAGACTATTACAGAAACTCTTCCAGCTGATCTCTAATTGTAATAACCTGCGAGACATTACACATCATGCGTAAATCTATCCTTATAATGCCTTCCAGAGGAATAGGAACAGCTTCATGACTTAACCATTCCTCATCAACACAGATTTTCTTGCACACCCCTAAATAAAATGTACTAAAAAACATAAACAAGTACAACGATCAGCCATAACATTAAAACCACCTAGTAATGTGACGGTCAGCCTAGTGCTGCCAAAACGGCTCGGAAACACCATGGTACTTAGCGTGAAGGCATTATCAGCGGTTCCTTTAAGTCAGGGGTGTCAAACTGCGGCCCTCCAGCTGTTGGGAAACTACAACTCCCATCATGCATTTATAGAATCTATAACAATGGGCATGATGGGAGTTGTAGTTTCCCAACAGCTGGAGGGCCGCAGTTTGACACCTATGCTTTAAGTTCTGTAAGATGTGAGGTGTGGCCTCCGTGGACAGGACTTGTTTTTTTTTTTTAGCACATCCCACTGATGCAGATCTGGGAAATTTGGATTCCAAGTCAACACCTAAAACCTTAAAGGGGTTGTCTCACTACATTGATTCATGTTACCATAGTCCTGTTTCTTGGTTTCACTTTGAATTCAGGGGCAAGTTTACTGCCTTCTGTAGCTATAGCAACCAGTGCTGGCAGTCTATCATGAGAGATTGAACAGGTCTGTAGCTATAGCGACCTGAGGAGCAGGGGATATCTCAGAATAGGTAAGACCCTGTTAATGGACAGGTATTGCAAAGTGACTTGTTTTTGCAAGATCTTTAACATAAAAAGCAGTCCCTGTAGTGATACAACCCCTTTAAAGGGGTTGTACCATGAAAGATATTCATCATCTACCCACAGAAGAGGGGATAAATGTCTGATCGCTGTGATCCCACTGATAACACAGGGCCCCCTGACCCCCTGTCCTTCCCTACTGTGCTGACGCAGCGAGGTTTTGAATGGAGGTCAAACATGAGAACTGCTGCTCCATTCAAAGTCTATGGGAGTGACGGAGATAGCCAAATGCAGCACTCCACTATTTACCGCTCCCATAGGCTTTGACTAGAGCAGCAATGCGCATGTTCTACCACTACTTCATTCAAAGCCTCTCTTGCTACGTGAGCACAGCAGGGAAGGACGAGGTGTTGGGGGACCCCCAGCAATGGGACCACCAGTGATCAGTTATCACCTATCCTGTGGACAGCCCCTTTAACTCTTCATCACATACTTCTAACCATTCCTTACCGATTTTTTTCTAGTGTTGTTGGGTCATTATCCTGTTATATGACGCCACTTTCATTAGCCAGTACTGCTACAATGAAGGGGAGACTTGGTCTGTGCAATGTCTAGGTAGGTGGCATGCATCAGTCCATGACTTATCTACAGGACTTTCTTCCTCCCATAGTGCACGGTGCCACCGCTTCTGCAGGTAAATGACGCACCTGCACCCGGCCGTCCACATGATGTAAAAGAACATGTGATTTATCTGACCAGGCCGCCTTCTTCCATTACTCCATGCTCCAGTTCTGATTCTTGAGTCCCCATTGTAGATACAATGTGGAGAGGAGTCAGCAAGCACTCTGACCGGTCTGCAGCGACGGAGGAAACCGAGTAGCCTTAATCATGCTCACTCCTTTCTATCACGGCCAGCAGGAACTTTTCCAGCAATTTGTACTACAGATGCTCTTCGGTGAGACCAGACGGACTAGCCTTCACTCCCCAGGCACATTGCAGAGCCTACGGCACACTCTTGCCCTACTTTAGGGCATTTTTGGGGAGTACAAACCACTGCATACGAGGAACATTTGCCATTCTGTAGAGGCTGTGACTCCGTCATCTTAGAAATCACAATTTTGCCCTTGTCGAAAAAACTCATATCCTTATACTTGGCCATTTTGAACTGCGTGATCACTTGCTGCCCATTATGTCTCTTATAGGCTCTTGCAGTTTGAAAGAGTCCGCCGCCATTGCCTTTTTGCTACTTTTTTAATCAAGTGGAATTAACAATTTTTGATTTAACTGGATTTAATTACTGGTACTGGATTATTACTAATTATTTGAAAGCGACATTGATTCTAGGCTGCTGTATATTCGAGGGGGATTACATACATAACATACGTCAAATAAAGTACAGTGGCTACAATAAGGGTATGTTCACACGGCGTAAATTCGCATTTTGTTACGTATTTGCGCTCTAATACGGGCGAGATTACGGTAATCCATAATTCTCATAGAGAACTATGGATTATGCCTCCTCTCCCCGCTCTTACAATATGATCGTATTGTACGCGCGGGGAGAGAAGTGACATGTCAATTACTTTTGGCGAATACGCACCGTGAGTAATGAATGTCAATGGGGCTGGCGGGCTGCCGCCCCCCCTTCCCCCCCACGCCGCAAGGAGTATGCACGTATTAGCGCAAGCTCCCGAAACACACGATGTACTGCGGCGCGTACTGTACGTGCCGCAGTACATCGTGTGAACATACCCTTCGGGACTATCAACTGGTACAGAGAGAGTGAGCCGCCTGCCTGTAGAGAAGGAGATTGTGCAGGGAAGACACGTTTGTGGAGGGTGTAGTGACAGTGGGGTTATTGTAGGTTATAGGCTCCAGAAGAGTTGGGTTTTCAGGTTGCTTTTGAAGCTGGTGAAAGTGGGGGAGAGTCTGATGTGTTGGGGCAGTGAGTTCCAGAGTGTGGGGGAAGCACGGGAGAAGTCTTGGAGGTGGATGCGCGAGGAGTTGACAAGAGCAGAGGAGAAGGTCCTGTGAGGAGCGGAGATTGCATGAGGGGAGGTATCTGGAGATTAAGGCAAAGATGTATGGACGGGAGAGGTTATGGAGAGCTATATAGGTCATGATTAGTAATTTGAACTGGATTTGCTGGGCAATGGGAAGCCAGTGAAGGGATTGGCAGAGGGGTATTGACACAACATTTGTGACTTCTACTACCTGCAACCCCTAGACATGTGTCATTATCAGGAAATAATCAGTGCTGGTCACATTACCTACTGGTTTTAATGTTAGACGTGGTCGGTGTATATTCTGTTGTTATTCAGTGTTTCGAGGTTACAAGAACTTGTGTAAGTGAACACTGCCCTCAAGTGGTGAAGGGTGTGAGCTGTAGGAAGGCTGCAACACTCGCACCGGGCACCGCACACAATCATTTCCAGTATTAGTCATAACATCGTATAAATCAGCAGAAATCTTGGCTATCTAGGAATGCTCGTGTCTGATGCAATCTCCATACACAGAGACTGCAGACATTTATATTAAACATCTGCCCGGCGCGGACACCCCATCAGTCTTGACTAGATCTCTGTCTGACACCAGACGATCCTTCCCCTTTTGCTTGCATGATACACATGACGTTACCGGGTTATTTGTATGCTAACAAAAATCAGATCATTTGAAGACTTAAGACACGTGGAGTGGCAGAAATGATTCCGGTGACCGATGAAGTCTGGACAGATGTAGTAAAGAACACGTCGACCTTCGAAGAAAAACCAAACCTCTTGTAGACGTAGGTCTGGGTTATCCTCTTCTGCAGGAACGCTGGGTGCACCCAATATGGTCCCCATTGCAGTCCCTGATTGGCAGACACCTACCTACTGACGCAGTGATTTATCTCCAATCCCACACATCTGCACAACTAGGTGCATTTTTCCGTTCAGACAACCCAGCTTTCCCAGGCAGTTATACAGATCCGGCCAAGTTCAAGCTGTGAAATCTATTTTTCAGTTCCATTATAGGAGCAAAAAATGGATTTTGGGCTGCAATGCAATTGCCACTAAACAGCGGCACCTGCTGAACCCCACTGACTTATAATGGGTCCACCTTGTTGAATGGAAGAGCAGCGCTTCATGCTGCGCTGTTCTTCCCATCATACGTGTAACAGGACGGCATGAATCTTTAGGGACAATTTTAAAATCCCTGATACCATGTTATAACCAGAACTGTGTCTTTGATCCAATGGTGAGATATGGTCACACATTCCCAATTGCCCTGCAGACCTGTCGGAGGAGAGCAGGGAGTTGCATACTGCAACCTTTGCTTCCTCAACAGATCTGCAGAGCAGAAAAGCTACTAGGATTTAGAAACGTGTTTCCCCAGTATACAGTATGTTATAAGCATAACCCTAATGGGAAACAACTCACTGATTTACTTACAGGAGGTAAAGCCTGCGACTGCCAGAAGCGCTCCATCACAGTAATCCAACAGCAGAGAGGAAGCAACTCTAAGGGTATGTTCACACAATGTACTGCAGCGCGTACCGCAGTACATTGCGTGTTTCGGTGGCTGGCGCTAAAACGCGTGTATTCCCACGGCGCGGAAGGGCGCGGGCTGACATTCATTACTTGTGGCGTGTATTCGCCGCAAGTAATTGACATGTCACTTATTTCCCTGCGCATACAATACCATCATATCATATTGTACGAGCGGGAAGAGGAGTCGTAATCCATTGTTCTCTATGAGAGCTATGGATTACCGTAATTTCGGCGCGCATCTCGCCCGTATACGCAAAAATACGCGGCGTAATGCGCACCGAAATTTTCCCGTGTGATAATAACCCAATGCAAAAGGCACTATGTGTGCAGAATGTACAACTACTCTCTACCAGGAGCACAACTTTAGATTTTCAGTGTCTGCTAACTTACCTCTAACCATGCCAACATGGAGCACATTATAAAATCCCACTCCGTATCCTCCAGAGAGGGTAAGGCAGGAGCAGAGTATTTCAGGAGAAGTGATAAGAACCTGATAATCTCAACATTCAGTCCAATGAGGTCCAGGTCCACATCCTTCAAATTTCTGCAAAATACAAAAAGATTCAAGATCTAACATGATGAAACTCTAACGAATGGAAGAAAAAAAAAGATAAAAAGTGAGACATGGCGAGGGTCAGGGCGAGACGGGCAGGCAGACATGGCGAGGGTCAGGGCGAGACGGGCAGGCAGACATGGCGAGGGTCAGGGCGAGACGGGCAGGCAGACATGGCGAGGGTCAGGGCGAGACGGGCAGGCAGACATGGCGAGGGTCAGGGCGAGGCGGGCAGGCAGACATGGCGAGGGTCAGGGCGAGACGGGCAGGCAGACATGGCGAGTGGCAGGGCGAGACGGGCAGGCAGACATGGCGAGGGTCAGGGCGAGACGCGCAGGCAGACATGGAGAGGGGCAGGGCGAGACGGGCAGGCAGACATGGAGAGGGGCAGGGCGAGACGGGCAGGGAGACATGGAGAGGGGCAGGGCGAGACCGGCAGGGAGACATGGAGAGGGGCAGGGCGAAACGGGCAGGCAGACATGGAGAGGGGCAGGGCGAAACGGGCAGGCAGACATGGAGAGGGGCAGGGCGAGACGGGCAGGCAGACATGGCGAGGGGCAGGGCGAGACGGGCAGGCAGACATGGGAGGGGCAGGGCGAGACAGGCAGGGAGACATGGAGAGGGCAGGGCGAGACGGGCAGGCAGACATGGCGAGTGGCAGGGCGAGAAGGGCAGGCAGACATGGGAGTGGGCAGGGCGAGACAGGCAGGCAGACATGGCGAGGGGCAGGGCGAGAAGGGCAGGCAGACATGGAGAGGGGCAAGGCCTAAACGGGAAGGCACACATGGAGAGGAGAAGCGCTAGACAGGCAGGCAGACAGCGAGAGTGGCAGGGCGAGACGGGCAGGCAGACATGGAGGGGGGCAGGGCGAGACGGGCAGGCAGACATGGCGAGTGGCAGGGCGAGACGGGCAGGCAGACATGGCGAGTGGCAGGGCGAGACGGGCAGGCAGACATGGAGAGGGGCAGGGCGAGACGGGCAGGCAGACATGGAGAGGGGCAGGGCGAGACGGGCAGGCAGACATGGAGAGGGGCAGGGCGAGACTGGCATGCAGACATGGAGAGGGGCAGGGCGAGAGGGGCAGGCAGACATGGAGAAAGGTGAGAGGGAGACAGCAGGGAGACATGGAGAGGGGCAGGGCGAGACAGGCAGGGAGACATGGAGAGGGGCAGGTCGCGACAGGCAGGCAGCCATGGAGAGGTGCAGGGCGAGACAGGCAGGCAGACATGGAGAGTGGCAGGGCGAGACAGGCAGGCAGACATGGAGAGTGGCAGGGCGAGACGGGCAGGCAAAGACACACATTGAGAGACAAATAGAAAGATAAATCTATAGAGATTGTTTCACACATCGAGAGTGATACATTTCCTGAGACTTCAATCAATAGATAAATCAAAAGAGATAGACATGCGATAAGTAGACACAAATGAAAGAAATGGATAGGTAGATATGTTTATAGATATGAGACTAAGAGATAGCAGAATAAATTAATACAATAAATAGATTTTAGATAACTATTTGGATAGATGGACAGACGGCCAGACAGGATGGTCAACTAGATATCCGATAAACAGCTTGATAGAGAGACAGATATGAGTCAACTAGATATTAGATCAATAGCTGCATAAGTAAGCAGGCAGTTAAACAGGAGCTGATAGATGGCTAATTACATGAGAAAGATACAGATTTTCTATGTATTTTGAAGTAATGGCAAATAAATTCAATGTCTAGTATCACATTTAATCCATTTATAGTAGAAGGGGAATCAAAAAGGGGTATGGAGCTGCTGCAGCTTGTAAGTCAGCGGACGCCGTCCATGCTATAGGCAGCATAGCAGCTGTGGATAGTGACAGTCTATGTTCTGCTGACAGGCAGCAGGGCTCTAATAAGGATATGACACTGCGTGCAACTCTCCAGCTCCAGTATATAGATGCTTTCACTACTCCTACATGGATAGGTTTGTATACTCTTCCAGGAAAGGCAGTGGCAGGCTCCACAATAGTGAACCTGAACGTTATAAGAACAATTCCCTGTATAGATCCATTTATCATGTTTATTTAACACTTTAATTTTGTTTAGTTTCTGCTTACACATGATTTCAAAGGTGATCTTGGTAAACCCTTAATATTGCACTCTAATGCTGTGCACACATAGCCTGACTGTATGTCCCACCTAGAAGCCACCTGGTCATGTCAATCTTGAACTCTAACATAACGCTCCTCTAGAAAAGGTACAAACAGCATTCAGTGGTCGAAGGCCAGGAACTGAATAGAGACCGCTCACCTGCTGAACAGAAAGAGCTCCTCGTGAGCACTTTTCCATGTGAGAATTATTTTTAGGATTCCAGGAAGAACTTCAGGAGAGGGAATAGACTCGGCCTCCAGGCAGGAATTGATGATGGCTAGAAAACCAAATCCTCCTGCAGGAAAAAAGGATATAAGGTAACATCATGGGTAATACATATATATCATATATGACACACTGCTGAGTGCAGGGCACACTGGAACGAGTTTAGGCAAGTTGTCTCCTTCCGCTTGGTACCACCCACATCACACTGTGCATTCCTATACAAGACTGATGTGGCCACTGACTAAGGGTAAGTCCAAGCGGCAGGGTTTTCAGCCGGTTTTCAAATCAACCAAACTGTCAACCCTCCACATAGACTTTGATAGAAAATCTTCTCAACGCATTTCAGCCGGACGGATTTTTACACCGCCAATGCTCCGAAAAACTCGGAACGTGTACAATCATCGGCCAGATTTTAGGGCGGAAGAGGTGCATTTCAATGGTTGAGGGGGACAGGTGTGCGCAAACCGCGGACAAAACCAAAACCATGCAAGAGACGTCAAAATACCAGCCAGATTCTTTAGACAGAATTTGACCGGTATTTTGTCTATGCCGCGTGGACCTACCCTAAGTGTAGCAAGAGCCACTCTCCGCTACACTGGTGATTGGAAGACAAGAGCCAAACACATGTTATCTGGAAGTACGCAAACTAAATATGAACATGTATTGGAAAAGACATACTAAAAGGGCTGCACGTTGGTCTGTTGATCACCTTACTTTTTCTGGATTTGTCCTGGGTTAAGTATCATTTACATATATTTATAACTAGGTCTGTGCATATTTTTTCACATATATATTTTTTTTGACCAGTGTCTGCATATGTTTTTATATTTCTATTTTAGCTTTATCTGTTGATAAAAATGTATACTTTTTCAGTATTTTTGTGTTAGTATTTTTTGGTTGCTTTATGTTAGTAATTGGATGGCGTGGAATTGTTTGTTACGCAACCTCCACCCACCAACTGGTAGTGTGGTCTATAGCATAAGAAATTAAGTGTCAAGCCTCCCCTCTGTTGGCCCACAAATATAAAAAGCGTGTCTTGTGGTCATATATATATGTTAATTTTAACAATAAGAGATAGAATATCCAAAATAAAATCCAGAAAATATACATTTATTTGTATTTTGCAGTGAGAAATAAGTATTTGATCCCCTACCAAGCATTAAGAGTTCTCTATATATCACACAAACACACACAACCCCCACTCACGCAAAACAAAACCCACAAAATCAAGTTTCCAGAATTGCTGAAGGCCACTAGAAGAAAACCCGCTCCACCGATGACCTTGCCTCATTCAATCACTCCTTAAATTCAAATCTGCTCTCACTTCTGCCAAACAAGATTACTTTATCACTGTCATATCCTCTGTCTCACAACCCAAGACAACTGTACAACTGTTCAATCACCAGCTTTCTTCTCCATCATCTCTCCTCTCAGCAGATTATTTCGCCAATCACTTCTCAAACAAGATTAACCTCAGAGAAAGCTTCTCCCCACAAGGCCCACTGCCTACCTCTATTTCTAAACAGTCCCCACCAGTCACCTCTAGACCTGCTCAATGCTCTTACCCCTTAACCTGCTTCTCTCCTGTTACTCATGACAAGCTCTCCTCTCCAAATCCAGCCTATCTGTAATATTGACCCAACGTCATCCCATCTCATCCATGACCTTACTGCTGTTATTATCCTAGTCCTCACCCATCTTTTTGACCTATTGTTAGCCTCTGGCATCTTCCCTTCCTCCTATAAACATGTTACCAACACGCCCATCCTTAAGAAACCATCTCTTGACCGCTCAACTCTGTTCAAGTATTGTCCCATTTCACCGCTTTCCTCTAAATCCCTTGAACAGCAGGTTTATCTGTCTTCTTGACCCACCAATCCCATCACTCTACCAAAATAGCACTCAGCAAAGTCACCAATGATCTAGTAACCACTAAAGCCTCACGCTACTGCTCTGTCCTTCTCCTCTGTCTTCTATATCTATATATACACACACACACACACGTATATACACATGCACACTACACATACACTAATTTTTATATATATATATATATATATATTATAATATTATGTATATATTATTATTATATATAATATATTATATTATATACGCACACACACGAACACACTACCTTTAGCTAGGTCTCTTCTTCATATTGAAACAAGTGAAGTATAAGGAAGATGACAGGTTCCTTTTTAGAGGATAACTGGAGGTACATTAAAATGGATTGCTGTAATAGCATAATATATCTGCATAGGTTGGGAGGTTCATTTTGTTTTAGAATCGTATGTAAAACAACATTAAACCCTGCTAGATGCTAAATCTCAAGGTGGGTGCCAGTCTCTGAGCAGAAGTACAGAGACGTCCGTCTACCCTAAAACATGCATCTGTTATTTGCAATGTGATGGAGGTTACTCACCATCTATACAAGAGAAGTCCGTCACAGCACAGGACATAAGGCGGGAGACAAACTGGATTATCAAAGACTCCTTCTCATCTTTAGGCAAGAATGAGGACAGACACTGGATGGTATGTAGGCTGCCCTGGGTCACAGGGAAATAGCTATAAAGAGATAGAAAAGTAGAAGATGTCATTAGTGCTAATAATATAACACAGGGGAAACACTACTTACCAACCCCTTCATAACTTAGAAAATCAGCTACCCCTAGACCCCTCACTCAGCCACCCAGCTACTCTGCACTGATGAGGGGCAAACACCCCGTAACAGCTGTGGATGAATAACTGGTTGACGCTAATCCCATTCACATCAGAAGGTTCAGCGAGTTGAATTGAGAACACTACATCCAATTGAATCGGCAAAACCCTGCAGTCAGCAGTATTATAAGGTTACATAAGCACAGAACTCTGTATTTAATATATATGTTCAAAGATTTGATTCCCTCAAGACACAGAACATGCTATCTGATGAGCAGGCAGCATGTCAAGAGGAGAAATGGTGAACAAACAGAAATGTAACTATATTACAGATCCTAAATCATTTCCCACAAAACGATCAGCTCCTCCCGCTCTATAACCTGCTGCTGGCGGATCAGGTGTGATAGATTCCTGTTAAACAGTTTGTCATAAATCCTGAAATAATAGAGCAAAGCCACAGAGCTACACGACATCCCAAAACTGGATGATACTGAAAATCTGAGCTGGGCTGCAGAACACGTTCAATATGTTACTATAGTCACTATCCGTGTGTTACATAGTCAGGCAGTCCAATAATGGTACTAGTGCAATTAACCCTTTAAGAGTTGATGCTTCTGTCCAGTAAGTGTCAACTAAAAGGCAGCGCAACCAGCGTACACAGAACACAGGGAGCTGGTCTTTAATAGTGGGTGGTCGTGCACTTATGCTTTTTTGACTGTGCCACTAATTCACAGGAGGTGTTCACAGCTTCCACTCAGCCGCCTGTGTCAGCACAGGAAACCCCCTGTAAGAACAGCAGCTCTAAGCTGTGAGATTTTGGCTGGTGCTAGGACCTCCTTTTGAGAGTACTGCTCAGTTGAGCCTGCAGTGCTGCCACGGCTGCATAACATTGCTAGTCGTCAGTGGCGGTGTGGTACTCTGAATGAGTCCCAAACCTCACACCATCCCGGTCAGAAACTGTAGCCGGCAACAGTTAAGCAGTTTTTTCTGTCCTGCTATAAGTCAACACAAGGATGAGGTTAAACACATCAAATAGTAATGTACATAGATATACTTTAAACCACAGGTGTCAAACACAAGGCCCGCGGGCGCCCGCGATCTCCCTGACTCCGCACGGCTGTTTTAGCACAGCCGCGCGGAGTCAGTCAGCTAGTACAGGGAGGAGGCAGGAGGCAACGTTTCCCTCCCACCTTCTCCCTTTGTATGTACTGTGCTCGGTGAGCGCTGTACATACGGCGTCCCAGGGGGCGTGACGCGCCGCTTTGCTCACGCCCCCTGTGACGCTGGGTCTCCTCGGTCGGCAGCCTCTGCCGCCGAGGACATCTCTGGGAGCTGCGTGAGGGCGTAAGGGGCGTGACGTCACGCTGCTTACACCATACACAGCTCCCGAACCGGACTGCGCTGCACGGACAAGAGGTAAGTAGCTGTTTTTTAATTTTAGAAGCATGAGGGGGCATCTGCCTGGCTACTGAGGGGGCTATGGGGCATCTGCCTGGCTACTGAGGGGGCTATGGGGCATCTGCCTGGCTACTGAGGGGGCTATGGGGCATCTGCCTGGCTACTGGGGACCGTGGGGCATCTGTGTGGATACTGGGGCATCTGCCTGGCTACTGGGGACCATGGGGCATCTGCCTGGCTACTGGGGGCATCTGCCTGGCTACTGGGGACCTATGGGGCATCTGGGTGGGCTATGGGGCATCTTGCCTGGCTACTGGGGGACCATGGGGCATGCTGGTTGGGGCTATGGGGCTCCATGGGCATCATGGGGTGGCTAACATGGGGCATCTGCCTGGCTACTGGGGACCATGGTGCATCTGTGTGGCTACTGGGGCATCTGCCTGGTTGCTGGGGACTATGGGGCATCTGCCTGGCTACTGGGGGACTATGGGGCATCTGCCTGGCTACTGGGGGACTGTGGGGCATCTGCCTGGCTACTGGGGGACTGTGGGGCATCTGCCTGGCTACTGGGGGACTGTGGGGCATCTGCCTGGCTACTGGGGGACTATGGGGCATCTGCCTGGCTACTGGGGGACTATGGGGCATCTGCCTGGCTACTGGGGGACTATGGGGCATCTACATGGCTACTGGGGGACTATGGGGCATCTACATGGCTACTGGGGGACTATGGGGCATCTGCCTGGCTACTGGGGGACTATGGGGCATCTGTCTGGCTACTGGCGGACTATATGGGGCATCTGCCTGGCTACTGGCGGACTATATGGGGCATCTACATGGCTACTGGGGGACTATAGGGCATCTCCCTTTCTATATGGGGCATATTACCTGGCTGCAGAGGGCATATTACTATTTGGCTACAGGGGGCAAAAATACCTATCTACCTACATGGGCTTTATAGCCACTTATCTACCTACAAGTAGTTCTAAAATTATGTCGGCCCTTTAAGGTACGCCGTAAGGCTGATGTGGCCCCCGGTGAAAACGAGTTTGACACCCCTGCTTTAAACAAATACATTCTTACATAGGGTATGTTCACACGGCGTTTGTTAAATACATTCTGGGGTACGTTTTGCATTGCATGAAACTGATGAGTTCAAAGAATTGACATATCCATTCTTGATCCATTTTACGCATTGAAAAGCCCATAGAAACACTATGGATATGTTTTTGCAGTCCAGAAAACGTATGCAAATACGTACCACATTTTGTGGTATGGTTTTGGATGCGTTAAACGCAATACATTTTACAACGTATTCAAGAAACCGTGTGAACATACCCATACAGTATTTACATATTTGTAAATGTTGTTTTATATCTTTTCATGGAACACACCGAGGATATGACACTTTGATATAATGTATAGTAGTCAGTGTACAGCTTGTATAACAGTGTAAGGTTGGTGTGCCCTCAAAATAACTCAACACACAGCCATCAATGCCTAAACTGCTGGCAACAAAAGTGAGTACACCTCTACTTGAAAATGCCCAATTTGCCATTTTCCCTCCCAGTGTCATGTGACTTATTGGCGATACAAAGTCTTAAGTGTGAATGTGGAGCAGGCGTGTTCATTGGGTGTTACTTTCCTATATTGAAAACAGCAAACGGGCGTCAGCATAAGTGTTTCTTTATTCAAGAATCCCAGAGTAGAAAAGCTGCAACGTTTCGACCCACAAGAGGGTCTTTGTCAAGCATGCTTGGATTCTTGGATTTGAGGAATGGGCCTTCCTCTAGCCTGGACGGTCTGTTGCATGTAAAGTGTTTTAAAGGTGGATACAAGAGGACTACAGTGCTGTCCAATCTATCTTAATTTTGTATACTGTTAAAAGCTATTTCAAGTAAAAGGAACAGAAATTATAATATATGATGAATATAAAATATACACAAGCATACAAGAGCACACAGACATAGGTATAAATAAAGTTGCTGGCATTGCTATTTTGAAGGTTGGTGAAGAGCTGGTTAAAGCTGGTTTAGAGCCAATGACATCAGAAGGAGGAGGTTGAACCTAATATATTTAGCTGTATTTCACATATGGTTTGTAGTAATGCCTGAGCCAACTGAGAGTCACACCCACACGGAGAAGTGTATATAAGGAAGGGTGTGGGGAAGCCAGGGGCGGAGCCAACAGACCTTGGAAAGAGCCATGTGGTGAGGAGGCCATGTGCTGGCCATGACGGAAGCCATTGAGGCCTAACTCTGGCCTTTGAATGAAAGAAGGGTTCCTATTTTACATTCTACACACAAGAAACTCGAGGGTAACGTAAATACATATTTTGTAAATGTATTCTATGTTTTGTAACTTGTAACTATGATATGTTATGATCCTTTGAAGATTGTAAAATAAAATATTTTTTCTTATATAAAGAAAGGTGTATAAGTATTACTGAATCTAGATTCGGTGATCATAGATCTGTTATCTTGTCACTAATGAAATATATTTTTTCTCTAACTATATATTTCTTACATATACTCTCCTACATTGGTCACTGGAAGTTCAACATGGCACCTCATGGCAAAATAGGCGCGGGATATGGATGGAGGGAATGAATGGATGGAGTCACTTAACCATGTGTCGATCTATAACAAATGTGTGTGACAGACATCCGAGATAGATCTATAACCCACTTGGTATTGTATACTGCACAATGCAGTTCTGTTTCTCGCACTGAATTATGCGGTAATGCCCAAGAGGCCTAAAACCTAACAGGTAATATTTTCATGTACAATAACTGTAGGGTGGGCCCCCAAGACCAACTCCCCTGGCGGGCTTCCAGGCCCCCATTCCGACACGGTTAGTGGCCTATCCTGAGTATAGTCCATCAGCTTTATCAGACTGGATAACCCATTTAATTTTTCAGAGAGAAGGCAGATCTAAACCAGGGGTGTCAAACGGATTTTTATCAAGAGCCCCATCAGCATTATCGTTGCCCTTAGAGGACTGTGGTGCACCACGTGGGGGCCAGTCCTTCTGGGCCTTGACCTTGCTCATCCCTGCTCACTGCATCTAAGCTCCTGCAGGCCATATAAAGGTGAGGTGCCCGGCTGCATTCGACCCGTGGGCTTTAAGTTTGACATATGATCAAGATCTTTCAAGGCAATTAGTATTTACTTCTCTGACACAATATGTACATAATTGGTGTGTACAGAGGCACATAGTTGCTGTTGCTATATAATACCGCTCTATATGCACTAAAAAGGGCGTCACGTATGAACGGGGCTGTGCCAGAAGTCTGCCGTATTTTTAACCCGAAAACTAACGCAGGGCCCGCTCGCTATATTTTTTATCAGGCAGGTTATAAAGCGCTTGTGGCACTTTGTAATGCGTCTGAGAACGGGGGGCGTGCTGGAGGTGTCGCACTACAATCGTACGATTCTACACATTCATGACTTTTGAACGGCAAATCCAGGCGCATTACTGCTGGAACAGGTAGAGCACTATAAAAGTGGTTTACCTGAGCCATAAGTGTCGCTTTGTAGCTAGAAAGCGCTAAATCTATGATTCTACGCTACTAATGCGTGCAAAAAAGGTGTCTGAGCGCTAAAATACATACATGTCACCCCAAGTGACCTAAAATGGTGTCTCTGATCAGAGCCATAATTATAGAGATATTTGGCCTTATGTATGAAAACTGTCTAGCTGCAAGACTGTCGTTGTTGCCTATGGCAACCAACCAAAATTCAGATTTTATTTCATATAGTGCTCTGGAGAAATGTAAGCTGAGCTCTGATTGGTTGTCATGGATAGACAGTTCATACAAAAGGGCCATTATGTCCTACAGCAATGTAGTATGCTGAATTGGGTATGAAGCAGGTGGTAATTGGAGGTACAGTAATGCTCCAATGAAGTCTTCAGTATGTATAGCAGCTTGTATGGTGCCTGATCATAGTTATGTGCATGAGACCTGAGAAATTAAACCTAAGAAGGTGTGAAAAGAGGAGAGCAGGTGCCAAACAGCGCAATTTCTCTTGGAGGGCCAATAAGATGCAAGCTGATTGATCTATTTGTTCCTTCAGGGGAAGGATTTGGAAGCCCCCATAGATATAAATGGTCAGGTAAGAGTATTCTAAAAGATGGTTCCCTTTTTTAATAATTTCAAAAAGCGTAAATATGATAAAATGAAATTTAAATTAAAAAAATAATTAACAGCAAAACCCAAGTTTTACAACAACCACCAACCTCTGTGTGCTTGCTGTCAGCCGTTTCAGTTCATCGTGTCCCGGATTGCTCAAATGAATAAGCTTGTGAAGAGTCAAGGACCAGATTGTTCCGCTTTCTAATGACCTGTGGGTTTCAGGAATAAAGATCAGCATATACAGGGATCTGGCAAAAACTCCGGTGGTGACACAATAAATCACCTCCAACTAGAGACGGTCCCTGTCAATCACCTGATATAGAGCAGCTCCAGCAGGGCAGACTGATGGGCCGCAAGCTCAGTCACTCTTCCGGGGGTTATGTCCATTGTTATCAGCATTTGGCAGCACTCCGTGATAATAGCTGGGGGTCTCTCTAGCTCCGCACACCACTGTAAGCTGTACAGCATCTCTGCAACTGGACAAACACAGAAAATGAACACGAATATCAAAGAACGACATACAGCCAACCTCCATTAACCAGGCGTTAAATTTCCACTATTAAAGGGGGTATTGGCTATTTTCTTCTAGAAATAGCGCCACTATCATCTACAGACCGAGTCTGGTATTGCAGCTCAACTCCATTTACTATGAGAATGCTGCAGTTTCAGAACAAACTGGTCATGTTTTTCTGATTTCCTGAAACCATTTTAACAGATTTTTGCATATGGCAGTAAATGTACGTCCCAATTAGCCGTCACCTTCCACAAACTGATGTACAGTTACATCCCGTGGATGGCAGAGAACAGGAGCTGTGCCCATGTCACTGGCAATGTGTATTGGCGGTCATCAAGCACAGCCAGCATTCTACAGCAAAGGCCAGGATCAGAGAGAAACTTTCATCCTGACCATTTAACCCCTAAGTAAAAAGAAATTGTGTCCCAGACTCTAAAATATACACTGATAATAGTGATCACAAAGTTACATAGTTAGTACGGTTGAAAAAAAGACATGTGTCCATCAAGTTCAACCAAGGGTGGGGAAAATGTGGGCAAAGGGAGAGACAAGGACATTAAAGGGGTTTCCAGGACGTGCCTTCTCTGCAAAGAAGCAAATGTAAACAAGCCACGGAGCTGAGAGAGCGAGAGAGAGACAGCCAGAGCACAGAGCCGTGCATAAGGGATCGTGTGAAATGTTCACTCAAATAATCAAACTACAACTAGTGGATTCTGTATACAAACGACAACAGCGTTCTCCACAGCAGCTTGAAAGCTTCTTCATGTTCTCTGTCATCAGATAAAGCAGGGATCTACTCAGATAATCACATTACAACTAGTGGATTCTGTATACAAAACACAACATATTTCTACCCGGTGCCTTGAAAGCTTCTTCAGCTCCCTCTCATCAGATAAGAATTGTTCTCTGAGCAATCCTGGTCAGCAGCTCTTGTCAGGTCGTATCTAATAGAAGCTTTTAAGTAACTAAGGGCAGGTAAGGCAGCCTGTAGCTCTCTCAGACTGCAATTTTTGTAATCACATATATTTAGAAAAGTGATTAAATACTCATTTTGGAGGATCCCACGTCAACATTACATCGTGGCAAAACCCCTTTAAGCCCATCCTCCCCACTGGTGAATGCCCTGAAACCCACAAGGCAAGAACCAATCTGCTCCAGTGGAGACCCCATCTCTGACCCCAGAGCCTCCCCCAGCCAGGATCCGGAATGTTACATAGCTAAATACGCATTAATATTCTTTAGTTCCAGGTAGGTATCTAAGCCTTTCTTGAAACGGCCTACAATTCCTGCTGTGACCAGCTCCTCAGGCGGCTATTCACAGTTCTGTAAATTGATGGGTTCCCATAGCAGCTCTGGACATCCTAAAGTCCTCCAACCTTACCATGGCTATATGCTCAGGACCCTTTGGGAACCTAATAGACTGTCAGTAAGTTTTTTATGGCAGCTTATATTAAAAACATAAAATAAACAATGTACCATAAATTTGGTGCCGACCCACAGAATAAGGCCTTATCCCCACGGTAAGGGTTTACAGACGGTTTTACAGACGGTTTTCGGTTTTGAAAAGCGTCTGCAAACTGGCTGACAGGCTTTAAAATGAGCCTCTATGGAAAACCCTTGCAGCGGTCCCCACCGTACGGATTTTCCGCCGGCCATTTTACAGACCACCGGCGATCCGAAAAACATAGAACATGTTCATTCTTCTGTCTGATTTTCGGGTGGAATATGAACATGTCGATGTGAAGGGGCAGGGCTTTTCTTGGCTAATTGCAGAGAAAAGCCGCCCCCCTGAGGCCGTGTGTACGGCACGAAAACAGTGCAAATACCGGTCGGATAAACGGACCGGTATTTGTCCTGTGCCGTGGGGACGCACCCTGTAGGTAACATGCTACTCTAGGTAATTGTGGCTTAAGACTAATATGCAATAAAGAATGGCTAAAGTGCTGCTTTTTTCTTCATAACCCCAAAACAGTGCAATTAAAAAAAATACAGCGGTGTGGTTCCCGTTATCGCTCCTAGAAATTCATTATCAATTTGTCAGCTGGGTGTCACCAATTGGGGAGGGAGGTTCCTGCAAAGTCTATACAATAAATGCACACCATCATACGATATGGTTTAGTATAACCGCAGATGGTCTATAAATCAGTTCTCAATCATAGTATATGTAAGAAATAGACGAAAAAAGTATTTGCAATAGCAACTAATCTTCTCTGAATCGGTGCAAAACATGTATTTCTCAACAAAGCACTTCCATAAATAGTCCTTTTTACCAAAAGTAAAAAATGTGATAAAGCCTTGATGGAGTAATCCTCATGCAGAGTCCATATAGTATCATTCCAGCTATCCAGCGACGAAATATGAGACCTGTGGGTTGCAGACTTGTGCGCCGTTTTGACGGTAAACGCATTCTTTCTCCAGCATGTTCTAAATACTGACCGGTCTATATACATCTCTAAAATGTATCAAATTCACGAACTACAAATCTCAGAGTTTTCATAAGAACACCCCAAGACTCATGAAATACAAACCGCCTCACGCTAGTTTCAGATAGTGCAGGGAAAGGTTTTTACATTTGTTTTGCTGTTTGTGCCCTCACCTCATTTTTACCTCATGTGCTGCTGTGGCATGCTGGAACTTGTTGTTCCATAGCCACTCGCTGCTGTGGAACATGGAACTACAAGTGCCAGCATGCCCCATATGTCTCCGTTTGTAACTAGGGGACAGATGTAAGTCGGAACAGTGTAAGTCTGGGACCAGTGTCGGACTGGGGTGTCTAGGGCCCACAAGTGAAGTTGACTCTAGGGGCCCACCAGCTGAGTTTTTATGGGCCCACCGGTGAAGTTTATTTTAGGGGTCCACCCTATAGCTGCTGTAAATGACTGTAGATGTCTCCTATACTCTGCTTCTTGCTTTATACCTCTCTTTCTATGCTTTTTTGCCTCTTCTGAGGATGTATATGCAGTTAAAAATCAACTTTAGGTCTACCATGCTCATGGGTCCACCGGGGGTTTCCCCTATTCCCCTGTGGGCCAGTCCGAGCCTGTATGGGACTGCCTGTAATGTCTAACAACAGTGTTTTCTACAGAGTTTTTTTTTTTGGGGTCTGCCGCTCTCTATAATGTTCTGGCCTGTACCTACCTTAGATGTTACATGGGAGGCTCCTTGTATTTGTCCAAGACCCCTCTATGTTCTCCTCTGTTTATACAATTTAATAGCAGAGCGATGCTCATTTAGCTGGATCTTTATGCTTCTATTGGTTTGGCCCACATACACTTTGCCATAAGAGCATTTGGGTAGGTAAATAACCTGACTACTGTTACAGGTGAAAAATCCCCGTACATTGACCCGAGTGCCCTGTGTAGATTGTCTGAAGCTGCTCCCTTTTACTGTAGAATAGCAGTGCTGACAATTCAGACAAGGAAAAGCCCCCCGTCTGCTTGTACCCAATCTCATTGGTTTAGTAGGTTTTTTCTCACTAAGATAAAAGGACACCAGTTGGTTTCCGAGGGTGCGTCCTTTATAGAAAAAGCATTGGGGAAGTTCCTTAAAAAGGTCACCAAACTTCTGATCGTTTCTAAGAACGCTCCAATGCTTTACAATAGATTTTAGAATAAAACGTGAATGTTTGTCATATGAGACAAACAAATTAATCCTTGTGTTTTTTTGGATGAGAATTTAACAATTCTTCTCTGTCAAACTACAACACCTCCTGTCCTACTCTGGCGAGTTCCTGTCAGTCATTTTCCCGATCGGTACATTTCTCAATGATTTTAGACATATTAAAGGGGTTTTGCCAGGACGTGCCTTATCTGCTAAGAAGCAAATGTAAACAAGCCATGCTGAGCTAAAAGAGAAAGAGAGAGACACAGCCAGAGCACAGAGCCGTGCATAAGGGATGGTGTGAAATGTTCACACTAATAATCAAACTACAACTAGTGGATTCTGTATACAAAAGACACCTTTTCTCCACAGCAGCTTAAAAGCTTCTTCATGTTCTCTGTCATCAGATAAAGCAGGGATCTACTCAGATAATCACACTACAACTAGTGGATTCTGTATACAAAACCTGTAGCTCTCTCAGGCTGCAATTTTTGTAATCACGTATATTTAGAAAAGTGATTAAATACCCATTTTGGAGGATCCCACATCAACATTACATCGTGGCAAAACCCCTTTAAGCACATAGGTCTTGTTTGTGGAGCAGATGCGCCGGGCCCTGATAAACTGCCCTCCCAGTACCCCCTCAAATATCTGTGGGGAATGAAAACTTTTCCTATTTTGCAAATTAATGCGATGGATCTCCTTGTGATAATGAGGTCTTTAAGCCCATACCATTTTTAATAACCTCTACATTGGAGTCCACTAAGGGATTAAACAAAGACTTGAATCTCAGGATGTTCTCGTGATAATTCTGAGATTGTAGTTATTAATGTTATTCATTTTAGAGATGGGGATATATAGATGGGTCAGTATGGAGAACACACATGCTGGAGAAAGAGGGTGCGTTTACCCTCGAAATGTCGCACAGGTGTGCGGCTCAGCCAGTGTCTTGTATTTCCTCGTTATCCAAGTTGGAATGATACTCTATGGACTCTACATAAGCATTACTCCATCAAAACTTTAAGCATACCACATTTTTACTGCTGTTTGTAAAAAGGGACATTTATGGAAGATTAAAGAAGATTAATTGCTAGTAGAAATGCTTTTTTGGTTTATTTCTTACATTCCTGCAAAGTCTGACATTGTCCAATTAGTTTGTGGTTATTTAGTTTAGACACAAGACGACTTTGGGGGGCACATAATAAATATGTATAAATATATCAAAGGTCAATATAGAGATCTCTCCCAAGATCTATTTGTACTCAGGACTGTATCCAGAACAAGGGCGCATCCTCTATGTCTAGAGGAAAGAAGGTTTCTACCTAAACATAGAAAGGTATTCTTTACTGTAAGAGCAGTGAGACTGAACTCTCTGCCAGAGGAACTTTTCATGGTGAATTCACTCAGAGTTCAAAGAGTGCTGAGACGCATTTCTAGAGTGTAATAATATAATAAGTTATAGTGACCAGGATTCTGGAGAAGGGTCTGGATACATTTGTAGATGTAATAATATAACAAGTTATAGTGACCAGGATTCTGGAGAAGGGTTTGGATACATTTCTAGATGTTATATAACAAGTTCTAGTGACCAGGATTCTGGAGAAGGGTCTGGATCCATGTCTAGATGTAATAATATCACCAGTTCTAGTGACCAGGATTCTGGAGAAGGGTCTGGATACATTTCTAGATGTAATAATATAACCAGTTATAGTGACCAGGATTCTGGAGAAGGGTCTGGATACATTTCTAGATGTAATAATATAACAAGTTATAGTGACCAGGATTCTGGAGAAGGGTCTGGATACATTTCTAGATGTAATAATAAACCAGTTATAGTGACCAGGATTCTGGAGGAGGGTCTGGATACATTTCTAGATGTAATAATATAACAAGTTATAGTGACCAGGATTTTGGAGAAGGGTCTGGAGACATTTCTAGATGTAATAATATAACAAGTTATAGTGACCAGGATTCTGGAGAAGGGACTGGATGCATTTCTAGATGTAATAATAGAACAAGTTATAGTGACCGGGATTCTGAAGTAGGGTCTGGATACATTTCTAGATGTAATAATATAACAAGTTATAGTGACCAGGATTTTGGAGAAGGGTCTGGAGACATTTCTAGATGTAATAATATAACAAGTTATAGTAACCAGGATTCTGGAGAAGGGCCGCTGATCCAGGGATTTATTCTGATTGCCAGATTGGAGTCGGGAAGAATTTTTTCCCCCAAAATGAGGACAGTTGGCTTCTGTTTTTTTTTTTGCCTTCCTCTGGATCAACACAATCGGCTGAAATGGATGGACATCGGTCTTTTTTTGGCCTTTACCAAAACAGACATGTCAGGAGACGTTACAGGTCCTCTTTAAGGGGTTAATCAACTCTAGGTTAAAAATCAATCCCAGACTCTGAAAAGTATACTGATAACTCACATGTCCCTAGTATGTGTTTGTCTGAGACAGGGTCATTACATTGTGAGTTTATCTGGGAACGAGAGTGATGACCTCCCCTGTGCTGCGCTGCAGACTGGGCTGGTGCTATGTAAAAAAGAGGCAATGTTCATCTGCAGAACATTGCGTGATGTTCCACCGGCATCATGGAGGGTAGTAAAGTGAAGCCCCTCAAAATCACACTGTACATCACTTCTATGATCCAAGCATATAGGAAAAGAATGGAACATGGCCCTGCATACCGTCACCCAGTGGGTGAGACATTGGGCCTTATTTATGATTATGAAAACGGCCTAAGCGTACGACTGTCCTTGTTGCCCATAGCAACCAGAGCTCAGCTTTCATTTCTTTTATTGCTCTAGAAAAATGAAAGTTGAGCTCTGATTGGTTGCTACTGTATGAGCTCTAATTGGTTATATGAGCTCTGATTGGTTGCTATAGGCAACAAGGACAGTCTTCGGGTATGAACATACGCTTTTCAGATGCGTCTCTGGTTCCCTCAGAACGGACCCAGAGACGCATCTCAGTTCTTGGATCGCATCCACAAGACGGACCTGATCTCTCATGTGAACGCCGCTGCATGTCTGTCATTGCCGGCAGTGATAAAGTCACTGCTTATTGTTAGGCCATGTTTACACGGCTTAATATGGGCCGTATTTCAGTCGGTAATTACGCTCCGTACTGCGCGAATTACGGCTGGAATACGTCCCAGTCATTACGGTAATCCACAGTTCTCATAGAGCACTAAGGATTACATCTCCTCTCCCTGCTCGGCGAATCCGCCGCGGGGGGAGAACGCGACATGTGAATTACCAGCGGTATATACACGCTGGTAGTAATGATAGTCTATGGGCCGGCGAGGTGCCGGCCCTCCGCTCCCGGCCACACGGCGTAATTGCGGGGCGTAATTACGCCCCGCAAATAAGCCGTGTGAACATAGCTTTAGATGCATCTCTGGGTCCATTCTGAGGGACCGAGAGACGCATCAGAAAAGCGGATGTTCATATGGAGGCAAGATGCCGCGTGAACATACCCTTAGGCAGTGTTCACACGGCTTATTCAAGCCGTAATTGCGGGACGGATTTCGCCCGCAGTTACGGCTTGAATAAGGGGCGGGGCGGGGGAGCTGCCTGCCGGCCCCATAGACATATGCATGTCACTTTCTCCCCCCGCGGCGGATTCGGCGAGCGGAGGAGCGACGGAATCCACTGTTCTCTATGAGAACTGTGGATTACCGTAGTTACTGGGAAGGATTGAAGCCGTACTGCAGCGCAAATACGGCTCCAATCCGCGCCGAAATAAGCCGTGTGAACGAGGCCTTACGCTTAGACAGTTTTCATAAATGAGGCCCATAGTATTGTAAAAAATCCCAGAAAGCACATTGCAACGACTGTGTGCACCCAATGTGTAAGCTATTTATATGTGTTCAGAATTCTTCAGAGGTGTTTTTGTCAGATTCCACCCAATACTTCACCTCCACATGAGATAAGTCGTCTTCTAGACGTGGAATGTCAGCAAGGAACAGCTTAACACTTTGCTGCATCTTCTCAGTCCATCGGCCGACGTGCAAGATAAATGAAGTGTTCGGGGACTGGGAGTGGAAGGGAAAAATGCTGACTGACCGGGCGACCTCTGCAGTACCTCAGAGTTGCAGTTCGCCGTTACATTACATTTCTCTGACTGAGTGAGCGGTTTGGTATTGTTTGTTGCGTGGTCGAAACTATTGACAATGTTCCCGGAGAGTTCCAGCTGGCCAATTAATGGACACTAATTGGCTCTAATCTAAACATAAGTCGTTCTGTCCTAGCATCGAGATGAAGTTTTGGCAGCTGCAGCGCGGAGGAAAGGGAACTCCAAGAAAAATAATAATAAAAAAATTCAATTAAAAAGCGTCTATAGAAAAAAAAAAGCATGGTAAAATAAGGGAACGGAATAAAAATAGGTTCTCCCCTCGGCATTCCAGCACGAGGCTCTTACCGGCAATGTTTATTTTCGTTTGAATTTCCTTGTCTGCCGAAACCGCGTCATTCTCCAGCATTCGGAAAGCCATTCTGCTGAGTAGAGAGGCTGCGCTGAGGTGGTGGGGCAGCCAAGTCCTAGGGAACGACTTCAGATCCGTCCCAGATGTTTCTGAGTTCATACTTAGTCGACCTTCCAAGAGAGGTTTGCTTGACCACTGTAACAGAGCAGAGCCGTCACAATAATATCACAGCCATGCCCACACCTCATACCACAAATCTACAGCGCACCACAGATTTAGGATGGGTTCACACGGCTTATTTGCGGGGCGTAATTACGCCGCATGGACGGGGGCTTAGGGGCGGGGGAGGGAGCCGGCGCCTCGCCGGCCCATAGACTATCATTACTAGCGGCGCGTATACGCCGCTAGAAAATGACCTGTCACTTACCTCCCCCCCGCGGCGTATTCGCCGAGCAGGGAGAGGAGACGTAATCCACAGTTCTCATAGAGAACTATGGATTACCGTAATGACTGGGACGGATTCCAGCCGTAATTTGCGCACTCCGGCACGTAATTACGGACTGAAATACTTCCCATTTTAAGCCGTGTGAACATAGCCTAAGGATGCAAAAGGAGTTTATTTACAGAATGAGAAAGTTCTCCAATGGTTTGTTTTCGGCAAAAGCCTTCTTCAGATGAGTCTGGATCTCAGATGCCACCATCGTTTTTTGTATGCTCCTTTGACTGCGTCATTATACGCCTCTTGGGGTAGCAGCTAAGTATCTTATGTTTGCCGGTCATAATATTTATATCATATGCCAGCTATAGTTATAGCTTATGTGTTCACACAGGCACATTTCACGTCGTATTTGCGCTCTAATACGAACTAAATGCGCGCCGAAATTACGTTGATTCACAGTTTTCATAGAGAACTATGGATTACGCCTCCTCTCCCCGGGCGTACAATACGATCGTAATGTATACCCAGGGAGATAAGCAACATGTCATTTATTTGCGCCACGAGCAATGGCAGTCTATGGGACCGGCGGGCTGCCGCCTCCCCTCCCCTCCCCCCGCATTGCGGGAGTACACGCCAATCAGCTCGACTCCCAAACACCTGGCGTAATTGCGGGGCGCACTGTACACCCCGCAATTACGGCGTGTGAACATAGTCTTAAAAAAAAATTAAAAAAAAAACACGAAATCCTCCATTTTTCATGGCATTTTTTAGATGCGTGTTTCGGACCCAAACACGCATCTAACAATGTGCAGTGTGATTTCCCTTAGTTTTAATATGAAACACGCATCAGCATTCATATGTCTCAACACCGATGCCTCTTTCTGATCTGCTCAAAGAATTGATGTAACAATTCTTGATCCGTTTAACACAACAGACGCCCTATTTAAAACTATAGGGTACGTTTCTGCTGCACAGAAAACACATCCAAACACACAGCACACTTTGGGTGTGTGTTGGGATGCATTTGACGCAGCACTTTTCAATCTGTTTTTATGGATTGAAAAACACTGTGTGAACACACCCCAACAGCCTGACACTACCTGCTCTGTAGAGATCACTTCTTAGCAGTCTCCTTAATATCATCAAAGACAGGATTAGACTGAAAGGTGACAACTATATATAGATAACACAGGATCCCCTCACTCCTGCCCTGCTACAAAACACCAGTGACTGTCTGTCCGCTGTCTCTGACATCATGTCCTCTCTCTATCTCCAACTAAACCTCACCAAAAACCGAACTTCTTGTTTTTCCCCCATCTACTAACCAACCCCCATCTGCTATTTCTCTCTCAGTGTGTGGCATCACCATAACACCTAGGCAGCAGGCCCGCTGTCTTTGGGTTATTCTAGACCCTGATCTGTCTTTCACCCCATATATCAAATCCCTTGCCCGCTCCTGTCACTTGCACCTCAAGAACATCTCCAGAATCCGTCCTTTTCTCACTGTAGAAACGACTCAAACTCTCATTGTTGCTCTTATTCATTCTCGTCTTGACTACTGTAAACTCCATGCTTATCGTCTCCCTCTCTGCAAACTCTCCCCTCTCCAATCTGTCCAGAATGCAGCAGCCAGGCTTGTCTTTCTTTCCAGCCGCTATACTGATGCCTCTACCCTGTGTCAGTCACTGCACTGGGTGCCCATCCAGTACAGAATACAGCATAAACTAATCACTCTCACTCATAAAGCTCTCCACAGTGCTGCACCTGCCTCCATCTCCGCCCTCATCTCTGTCTACCACCCTGCCCGCTCTTTCCGCTCAGCTACGGACATCAAACTACAGACCACAATCATCCGAACCTCCCATGCCCGTCTTCAAGATTGTGCACGTGCTGCACCCGTTCTCTGGAACATGCTACCACGTAAAATCAGGCACAATCCCAGCCTTCGCAGTTTTAAGAGTGTCCTGAAAATACATATTCTCAGGCAGGCCTACCAAAAACCACTAATTGTTAACCCCCACCTTCTATCACACACATTTGTCACTCCCTACACTAGGGCAGTCACAGGCACTTATCTGTATATAGATATACAGTCATGGTGGCAGGTTCACCAAATTTTTATGTAAACCTCCCCATATTTATAAAGCATAGCTGGGCCATTGTAAATTTAGCACTTCTCCCCCTGTGTTTCCCCCAGGCACCCTCTTAGATTGTAAGCTCTTACGAGCAGGGCCCTCCCACCTTGTGTCTCACCTGTAAGTAGCTTTCACTGTGTAATGTCTGTCTTGTGTCTGTAATTATACCCTCTACCTTGTAAAGTGCTGCGAAATATGTTGGCGCTATATAAAGATTATTATTATTATCCCCAATTCACCAAAATGCACTCTTCCCATAGAGATAACTTCTCAGCTGTCTCCTCATTATTATCCCAGGCAAGATTACACTGAAAGGTGACAACATAGACCTAGATATAGACAGCATAGTAGACAACAGGTGCTGATCACAGCTCACCCTCATCTCCTCCCTACACACTGACTTCTTCCCAGGTCAAAGAGCATGCCTAGAAAACTCTCCTATAGAAGTCAATGGGTCTACTCCTGTTCACAGGCTCCTATGTCCATGTAGCTGCTGTAAAGCATCTCTAAGTGCTGTTAAAAGCAACTCAGGCAAGATGCCTGTCCCCACAACAATATGCAGAAATCAGAATTAAAACAAATATATAATCCTTAAGTAAAAACGGCTAAGAATATATATGTGTTTATATATATATATATATTATATAATATATATATATATATATAATATATATATATATATATATATATATATATATACACACATACAGTATTAAAAAAAAATAGTGATACACGCCCTTTGAGGAAAAACAGACCTGCCCAGGGAGGCACTGGCGCATCTTCTGCCACTTCTCGTCACTTGGCATTATTTGAGACACATGGTCAGGCAGTATATGGGAAGCAAATGGAGAAGACTGGAGAATCTTGCTGTGTAAGTTATCGACAGCGACGATAAGTGACTGTAGGCTAAATGAGGAAACATTAGAAAACAAAGAAGTTATGAATGACAATCACAAGCAGATAAGTCAGTGCAGTAGTCACCTATGTCTCATGATGTCAAAATGTGAACCGTGGGATGAGGAGGACTGTAAATCTAATTCAAATTGTTCACCTATATGTATTGGGCAATTCAGGGATCAAACACCTGTTGGAAATTTTGCCATTAAGCTCCTTGATAGAGATCAGCAAGTTGTACAAAAAGTACTGAGACCCTAAACAGTTGGACATGTGCTTTCTAAAGATATGAGCTCTTTAAAACATTATCAAGAAATGTTATGTTCAGCCTGAAATTTCAAACAAAAGCCAAATATCTCTAAGTTTTTGTGAGTAAATCTTTTTTTCTCCTGTCTAAATTTCTGCTACATGGTGACTTTGGTCATATGAGAATTAATGTCTTACAGTGAGATTGCATTGTGACAAAGCAGTTGCACACCGCCGTGCTATTATATACCTGCCTATGACCTGTTTGACACACACACATGGCCATATGACTATGCGGTGTATGTGTAGGAATACGTATCTATCTATATACAGTATTTGTGTGTGTGTGTATGTAATATGTAGCATTCTGAAAGGTGACATATTACAGTGGTCGAAAGGGTTAATAGCATTTCCATAAAGATTATTATGCAACATATGGATCTCTTAGGCTCGCTTTACACTACCGTCAGAACTAACCGCTACCAATGGTTAGTATGGTCAGATCTGACAAAAAAAAAGGAAATGAGCACAGCGTGCCGCAGTATTATCATTACCATTAGAAACAGTGGACACCACTCTACAATACAGTGGTCCCAATTAAAGTCCTTAAGATAACATTGTAGGCCACTATCTGTTAGTGCAGGGCTGGGCAATTCATTTTCCCATGGGACTGTATGAGTAATTGGAATGGTTTTAGAGGGCCAGACTAATATATTAACTCAGTTCTACCCAATAGCTATATACTATATACCACGGAGTCGATTGCCAAGCTCTTATCAATCGACTCGAGGCCTTAACAACCGGCTTAACGACTATTAGCGACTTCACAACGCAGTGTTTTGAAGTTATATGTCCCCCAGTATAGGTAATAGGGTCCCCCAGGAAGTTTTATGTCCCCCAGTATAGGTAATAGGGCACCCCAGTAAGTTATATGTGCCCCAGTGGGTATATAGGTAGGTTATAGGTCCCCCAGCGGGTATATAAGCAGGTTATAGGTTCCCCTGTAGGTATATAGGCAGGTTTTAGATCCCCCAGCTGGTAAATAGGTAAGTTATAGGTCCCCCAGCTGGTATGTAGATAGGTTATACAGTCATATGAAAAAGTTTGGGCACCCCTATTAATCTTAATCATTTTTAGTTCTAAATATTTGGGTGTTTGCAACAGCCATTTCAATTTGATATATCTAATAACTGATGGACACAGTAATATTTCCGGATTGAAATGAGGTTTATTGTACTAACACAAAATGTGCAATATGCATTAAACCAAATTTTGACTGGTGCAAAAACTTGGGTACCCTTATAATTTTATTGATTTGAATACTCCTAACTACTTTTTACTGACTTTCTGACGCACAACATTGGTTTTGTAATCTCACTGAGCTTTGAACTTCATAGCCAGTGTATCCAATGATGAGAAAAGGTATTTAAGGTGGCCAATTGCAAGTTGTTCTCCTATTTGAATCTCCTGTGAAGAGTGGCATCATGGGCTCCTCAAAACAACTCTCAAATGGTCTGAAAACAAAGATTGTTCAATATAGTTGTTCAGGGGAAGGATACAAAAAGTTGCCTCAGAGATTTAACCTGTCAGTTTCCACTGTGAGGAACATAGTAAGGAAATGGAAGACCACAGGGACAGTTCTTGTTAAGCCCAGAAGTGGCAGGCCAAGAAAAATATCAGAAAGGCAGAGAAGAAGAATGGTGAAAACAGTCAAGGACAATCCACAGACCACCTCCAAAGAGCTGCAGCATCATCTTGCTGCAGATGGTGTCACTGTGCACCGGTCAACAATAAGCACACTTTGCACAAGGAGAAGCTGTATGGGAGAGTGATGCGAAAGAAGCCGTTTCTGAAAGCACGCCACAAACAGAGTCGCCTGAGGTATGCAAAAGCACATTTGGACAAGCCAGCTTCATTTTGGAAGAAGGTCCGGTGGACTGATGAAACAAAGATTGAGTTGTTTGGTCATACAAAAAGGCGTTATGCATGGCGTCCCAAAAACACAGCATTCCAAGAAAAACACTTGCTACTCACTGTAAAATTTGGTGGAGGTTCCATCATGCTTTGGGGCTTTGTGGCCAATGCCGGCACCGGGAATCTTGTTAAAGTTGAGGGTCGCATGGATTCAACTCAGTATCGGCAGATTCTTCAGAATAATGTACAAGAATCAGTGATGAATTTGAAGTTACGCCAGGGATGGATATTTCAGCAAGACAATGATCCCAAACACAGCTCCAAATCTACTCAGGCATTCATGCAGAGGAACAATTACAATGCTCTGGAATGGCCATCCCAGTCCCCAGACCTGAATATCATTGAAACCTGTGGGATACTTTGAAGCGGGCTGTCCATGCTCGGTGACCATCAAACGTAACTGAACTTTAATTGTTTTTTGAAGAGTAATGGTAAAAAATACCTTCATCCAGGATCCAGGAACTGATTAAAAGCTACAGGAAGCGACTAGAGGCTGTTATTTTTGCAAAAGGAGGATATACTAAATATTAATGTCACTTTTCTGTTGGGGTGCCCATACTTTTGCACCGGTCAAATTTTGGTTTAATGCATATTGCACATTTTGTGTTAGTACAATAACCTCATTTCAATCCGGAAATATTACTGTGTCCATCAGTTATTAGATATATCAAATTGAAATGGCTGTTGCAAACATCCAAATATTTAGAACTAAAAATGATTAAGATTAATAGGGGTGCCCAAACTTTTTCATATGACTGTAATATATTTTTATATATATATATATATATATATATATATACACACACACACACACACACACACACACACACACACACACACACACACACACACACACACACACACACACACACACACACACACACACACACACACACACACTCACACACACACACACACTCAAATTTTTTTCCAGAACGGTGTTCATTCTAGCTGCCTTATAACTACGCATCTCCACGCTTTTTTGTTTCGGGTGACAACCCTCAGTGGTCTTAGGAAGTTTTTCTATACAATAAAGCGACATGTACAGTACAAGACAGAAGGAAACAAGACAACAGTTTTATTTGCACTACATTTGCTGTATTTGCTGAACATATGCACTCTTTGTGCCGCACACAAACTAGTGGTAGTCTACACTTTTGTGTATGGCACAGACAGAATGCATTCAGCAAGTAGTGCACATATAGGTTAAAAAAACCAAAATATTAATTTGCTTTATGCTTTTCATGGCTCTGCTGTGTTACCCATTGGGCTACTAGTTTTGCAAGGAATCCCAATGAATACCATGAACAGAAACAAGAACCGGGTGCGAACCCAGCCGGAGGGACGTTACGAACGAGAGGCCATCCATGAGAAAGCTTCCAGATTTATTGTTACTGTAATGGAAAGATGAAGCAGTTGCCCATAGTGGCCATCTTTCAGCTCATTTTCCAGAGAGTCCTTTGGAAACTGAAATCACTGCCATGGGCAACTACAGAACTTTGGTATTACTTTGCTCAATCTCCCCCACTAGCAGTAAGCACAAGGTATACCTTACCTCTGAACAGTGAGGTGTGCCGTCTCAATCTGATCTTTCACCCACAGGGCGGAGCGTCTCAAGAATGTGCTCCCTTGGGGTATATTGTGGAACTGGTGGACAAGGGAATTCAGTCCACACATCCATGTGTGCTTCAGCTTGAACAATAATGTTTCTGGTGAGAATAAGACAAGTAATGGGTAACTCACATCATAGGTCACATCAGCAGGACTAATCCCTCTGCATTACTGAGCACTGCGACACCTAAAAACATCCTGTATTTTTGGCATATTTCCCATGACTGCTGGCAAGTTTCAGGTCTAGCCAAACTGGCCATTCTCAAATCCAAAGCGAAACAACAGCCGTAAGTGACAAGTATGAGCTCATCATCAATTTTTATTCTTAGGAGGTGTTAAGTCTTGATGGAAACCTACAACCTGTGCTGGGGCATTTTCCCAATGTGCAAGGTATAGACTTTTGTTTTTTAGTCCAGTCATTGTGGAGCGAGTATGGCTGCATTTCTTTAAATTTGTATTTTTTGGTAAAAAAAAAAAAAAGAGAATCTGTTTAATATCCAGCCAGTGGCTCTATTGCGGGTCTTTAAGATGCCCGATATCTAATGGTATCCCCTGATGAACCTCTGGACATTGCAGGGGGGAAACGCGTCGGGATTCTTTATGGCTTACGAGTGGTTTCATTGAATAAGCGACAGGATAGATAAGTATTTAACCAGCTACCTGCATGATCTGAGATCTAATGAAAAATGCTGTGGTATTGAATTGTATTTGTGTTTTTAATCTCTCTGTGCTCCTCATATCTTTGTGTATCTATTTAGAGTTTACATCTAGGTGTGTTTGTAGGTAATTGTAGCTCCCTGAGTAAGGGTGAGGATAGGGTGAGCTTTGGAATATAAGGAGCCGACCCTTTTGGGGCGATTACTCCGTTCCCTACACCTAGGTGTCAGCTTAGGGTGTTATAATACACACTATTTTTGTATGTAATTTAATTTTTGTATGTAATTAATTAATTTTTCTATGTAAGAGGAGTATTGGTTAGATAGTATAGATTATAGAAGAATAGAATAATTGGGAATGTTAAGTGTTTTAATGTAATAGGAATAAAGGTTATATTTTAGAGTAAGGTCCTTAGTTTTTTCTGTGATTTTGGTTTCTTTTTGGGCTGTATCCCTAGCCGCTGGGAGATTAGCGGAAATCTGTGATTTTTTGGTAAAGTTAGTGTAGGGACTTGCAAGACGATGAGGACCAGTGGCGTGGGTTGCGAGCTTCTGTATTGTGGCTAAAATATCAACTAGTAACCTCCTGTTTAATACTTTTTCAGTATGCAGTTTTGCCCTATGACACTGGGGAGCACAGGGTGGCAGAATTTTGTATGGGGCACTTGGAAAAGGCTGGGCCTCCAACTCAAATGAATAATATGAGCATCACCAATTGGTTGTAAAACAGCATGATGCACCACACTTAAAGGAGTTGTCTCATTACGAGCTTTCAGCCTGTCAGTGTCCCTGGTAAGTTGAACTGAGGGGCGTGCTTCTTGGTCTGTCTGTTCTGCTCCCTCTCCCCCCTCCCAACAGCACACAGGCAGCTACGTAACTTCTATACAGGGGGGGGAGGGGGTTTGCTCTCAGAGTTCACCCTGTGTGTGTGTCTGCATAGGTCTGTTGCAGGAGAGGGCTGATCTATGAGTGTGAAGTGGTGTGCTAATAGAGCAGAGAGGATGCATGTGTTCCTATATCCCTGCTTAGCTTACAAGTCTCCACATCTCCCAGCAACAACAAGGGCAGTGTTACTATACTCAGGATGTCTCACTAATACTGGAGAACATAAAGTATTCACATGTCTGATCTGTATAGTATTAGTATAGTCACAGTTCCAAAGACATATCATGATTATAGTAACAGACAGGGTCACTGCTGTCACATCTATCTGTGTAGAGAGCAGGAGGAAGCAGGGACACACAGGGTTAATCCAGGCAGTAATGACTCAGACACCAGAGTCCTCCCTCCCCCCTCCCTCCTCCTCCCTCCACTCCAGAAGCATTCTGTGCAGGAGGGGCTCTCTGCTCTGACCTGTCTTCAAAGGTGATGAGTCATTCAGACCTGACAGCCAGTAAGATAAGGATCAACAGGTCGGCTGCTATAGAGATTTGAGAAGCTGATGTAGTAATACTAACAGGGCTAGCTCAAAATCAGTAGGACATTTGTAATGAACATATATTGCAAAGCTGCTTGGTTTTAAAGATCTTTAAATTAAAACCCAATCATTGTAGCGAGACAACCCCTTTAACCATGTGACTGTAAAACTAGCAATCACCTCCCTCATGGATAGTAGCCGTGAGAGATCTATTTTTGCACCTTAGAAATCTCCCCTGTGTGTTACTGCGGCTCTTCTGCACACTGGTATGAATTAGTCCACCAGTTATGTACTAAGCAATTGTCCCTCACGTGGTTAGTAGGTATAGGAGTGATCGTTCATCAGGACTCTGACCCTGGGCAACTTCTCCCATGTATCACAGGGGCATTTATTGCCTTTTACAAGGAATGTTTTTTCTCCTGACATTGTATGGCCGTGTGTCTGTGTTTTTAAGTAAATATCCCATTTTCTTGTGATATTTTTTTTTTTTGTTAAACACTTAGTTCAATCTTACAAAACTGCAGATATTTTACAGAAGGGCTAATCTCAGGAGGGCTCTTGAAAAAGTGACCAATATCCGGTAAGTTCAACTAAAGGCAGAGGATTCCCCATTAACAAATAGAAGCAAAGGTCTCGCACATACACTATCAACTCACAATATTATGACCACCAGCGAAGGTCCATTTCTGATACTACCCTGAAAACTCAAGCCTTTTCTGCCAATACAACTTCTTTAGCAGGAGTGCAGTGACCATCAAACTGCTTTGGAGTCCCATACACAGAGTTCGCTGAACTGCTTTGGAGACATTTAGTATAGTATTGCCAAGCTCACTCTGTACAAATGTTATATTGGTGCTTGGTATAATCACAAAGTATATATGTATTATATATATATCATATATATATATATAATATATATTATATATATATATATATTTTATATATATATATATATATATATATATATTTTATATATATATATATACACCCGCACTCAAATTATCAAAAAATTGTACAAATCTTTATTCACAATATATTTCTGTGTCCATAAAATTTTTATTCAGAATGGCGATCAGTTCATATTTTAAACGTTTTCGGCTCCCATGAGCCTTCATCAGAAACTCCTACTACCTCTCTCGGGACTAAGAGCTGTATCCAGCCGTACATGGAGAGATAATGCGCCTTGTCACGTTTTGAAGTACATACTGAGCGATCTTTCTGATGAAGGCCCATGTCTTTATTGTGAATAAAGATTTGTACAATTTTGATAATTTGAGTGCGGGTATATATATATATATACACAAGTGTGCTTTGGAGACATGTCTGGCAGCACCCTGGTTTATTTTGGCAGTGAGCTGCTTCACTGCAGCGTTTTAGGGTACGTTCACAAAGTGTCTTGCGGCGGCCAGCGCGTACTTCTAAAGCGCGGGTGGGGGCCATAGTCTTCTATTATCTCCCGGCTCGTAAATGCCGGGAAGTGACGTCACTTCTTTCACCCGGCAGTCAATACGCGTTGGGGAAGACGGACGTAATTCATAGCTGTCTATGAGTGCTATGAATTACCATAATTGTAGGGCATGTTGCAGCATAATTTTGCGCCAAAATATGCCCCGCAATCACGCGTGTGAACATACCCTGTGGCTGCTCTCTCTCACCATCGTACCCAACATTCGCCTCTCATAACAATAGCACGTGTGTTCTGCAGTTTTAAGTTGTCAATTCTCAATGCTGCCACTTCTCCACTCACCATATACTTTCACCACAGCAGCACACGAAACTGCGCAGTTTCAGAAATGCTGCCAGCTTTTGCCCGAAAGCCAGTAATTAGCTAATTTTGCAACTCTGTTAAATAGTCTATTTAACCCATAAAAGCAGAAGGGATAGGTGTGCAAACAGCCTATTGCACACCTTATATATGCACAAGAACAAATGTACCTAGCAGATCCCTACCAATAGTTCCAAAACCTCTTGACCAGCGTATATGAAAGACAATTTAAAGAGGAAAAATCGGTCCTAAAAAATAACTTTTATTAAGTATATTAAAATATACCTATCTCAAAAAAACTCATAAAAAACTGTGGGAGGCAAACAACAACCACATGGGTGGGACCAGAGTGATATACAAAACCTGGCCCTGTAAACCCAATATACCCCTACCTAACTAAGAGAGATACAGGATAATCGCCCCGATAAGGGTGTTCCTGTCCGCAGCCTTGCCCTAATTCAAAAACACCCTGTTATTCCTCATGGTCCCGTCCCAACATGTTTCAATCATCCATGACATCATCAGGGGAAAGTCTGGAAAGATGTAAGTGGACCAAGTGTCTGGGTATAGTAACGAATAAATGGCTGCAATACTGCAAGGCACAAAAATTAGAGGGTAGATAAATACCTGATGGTAGTTACTGATGCAGAAACAAGATGACATGCCGTGTTTACATAACAAAAAAGGACACTACCTTACGTTTCATCAGCATAATGCCGCCTTGTAGGTTTGTCATGTAAACCAGCAAGACCACCAGGCTGTGGGAAGTACAAAAACAAAAAAGGGCATAAGAATAAAAACCATACCCAACGAATCCCCACCACAAAGGCATACACCCACTACTAACTTATCTATTGAGTTTCAGAACTGTAAGGCTCACCTCTTCCCGCCCTGTGAGCGGCATGGAAGCGTCGGACTGTGTATGTGACGCCGAAAGCTGGCGTGCGCGCGGAAGATAAAGGCGCGCCCGCGGCGCCTTCCGTGACATCACATAGTGCGCAGCACGGAGAAACTGCCGCGAGAAAGCATCGCGACCGAAATGTATGCAGGAATCGCGACAACGGGGCAAGACAGACCTGAGCAGATGAATTTAAAACATGCTCGTTGACAGCTAGTATTCGTAAGCCATTTTTTGAGTAGGAAAAAGGAACATGATAATCCGTTCCATTCTCCCAAGGGGACCTCTGTAAAGTTTGTTTGGATATTGGGCTCAATCGATCAAGTGTAATTTCCAACAGGGTTATATTACCGGGAAGAACTAGAAACACTTTAAAATTAGTGCTGAATCCGACTGGTCATTTAACCCGACCCCACCCCCCCGCACCCCGTTTGGTGCCGTTGTATTTAGGGTAAAGACCAAGATGTCATTCCTTCTGCAGAAATAATCTGTCCAGTTTCACGTCTTTGAGAGGGAGAGACCCGAAACCAATTGCCCCTCCATTTGAGGAAGATTATAGTTACCCCCATGTATTGAGTGTATATGACGTGAGAATGGTGTGTCGACGTTGATGGGACTAATCGCCCAATGCTCCCCAAAATCCTACGTCGCAGCTGTCTTATGGTTTTACCTTTCTTCGCAAGTAGTCGAGTAGAGCCTCCAATAATCCGTTATACCCAGACTCGTTGGGATGCCAGGGCTGTTGAATTTCTCTTCTTCCAGAGGCGGTACATCTTAGGGTCACAACAGGTCTTGTTGGGGAACTTCTGTACTTCACCACACAAAGAATTATTTCCTGTTTGATGGGGCTTGTCATTCACACCAGCTACAGGTACAGCCATGGGCAGTTCATGTGCCCGGCCTATGCAAATCTGTTACCTAGGCTGGTGGGAGAAAGTCCGTGGTCTTCCGGTGACTCCCCTCCTCCTCTTTTCTGACCATATAGCCCTGGTATGTATGGGACTAGATTCATCGTCGATATCTTTACGCATCTGGAATGGTTCACCAAGAAGAATTGCTCAGTTTGTACAGACCTGAAATAACCGGGGGGGGGTTTTCAATACCGGTTTAATCCTTGATTTTCGTTTGAGATTTCTACTAGAAAATTTTACCATTCCTTGATATCAGTAGTTGGCCAGAGGTCCGGATGGGGAGTTAATACTACCATCTACGGAAACCACAGCCACAAATTATCTACTGCGATGGGAGAAGTGGCACCGACACCTCAAAAGGGGGATACCAGTGGGGACAGTACTCGCTACGTCTACCGGACGTTATATTGTTCTCTCTGGAAGTTTCAGAAGGAGGCTAATATTTTGAGATCTCGGTTTCTGACTAAGGGGCTACCCAGATTATATATTAAGACTCAATTCTATCCAACATGCACTGACAAGGGAATGGGTTCAATTGCTGACACAAAAAGTCCCATACTAGTCTGGAGCAAGAGACAGTAGCGCGCCATCTTGGCACCTTGGACAATGCGCGGCCCTCAGGTGAGAATCGGACCCATAAATAAATACTGGCAGTGTGTTGAAAATGGACCCCGATTTAGGAGGATTATGTCGGGAGGCCCCCCCGATATCTACTAGCAAGGGGAAGGAAATCTGAGGACTGTCTGGGCAGTAGCACTTGGTAAATCCTCAAAGAAAAGACATGTGGCTGACTAGACAACGGTTGTCTTTCAGATGTGGGGATTGTTCTTTTTGTGACGTTTTGTGGTAAAGACAAATACGATCTCCAGGGATACAGGGGCAAAGACCTTATCAGATTAATATATTTCATTAATTGTAAAGACCACACATGTGGTATATCACTTATGTCTCTTATCATCCTTCCTTGTAGACTAAGCCGCACTCCCTGGGCAGGGACCCTTCTCATTCGTGTACCAATTGTTAGATAGTAATTTGTCACTTTGTACTTGTTTGACCTATAATATGTATGAACCTGTACGCGCTCTGGAACAGGGCGCTTCAAATATAAATTATATAATAATATCTGATAACATGTGCATGTTGGATTGACGGTAGGTGGGTAAAACCACAAGACAGCTGCGACGTAGGATTGGGGAGCATTTGGGGATATTCGCCACAACGTGACACACCAATCTCACGTTTTACACTAAATTTAAGGGGGAAAAAATCAAAAATGCCTCAAATGGAGGGGCATTGATGGGGTTTCTCCCTCTAAAAAGGAGGGTGGAAATTTTGGACAGATTTTTTCTGCAGAAGGAATGTTCTGGACATTTCCCCTAAAAACAAAGGCCCCCAAACGGGTTAAATGCCCCGTGGGAAATTTTCAGCAGCTATTTTAAGTGTTTTTTTTCTTTCCCGGGTAGATATAACACTGGGGAATTTAAACTTGATCTTTGAGTTTAAATCCTAACAAACCCTTTATCAATGCCCTTTGGGGAAATTTGGAAGGGAAATTTTTAGTATTTTTTCCTACCAAAAAATTTTCTTTTACACTGGGCCTGTCAACTGAGGAAATGGTTTTAATTCTTTGGGCTCAGCCCCTGTCTCCCCTTGTCGGTCCGGGCATACTTTTTCGGGCGATCCCAATCTGCGCTTTGCCCCTTAACTAAGTCGCTTTTTTGGCGCAGTTTCCGTTTCTGGCCACATGTGTTTGTCCGGGGGCGCCGTGAGCGCCCCCTTTACCCCCCTTTCCGGCGCCGCCAGCTTTCGGCTCTCCCACACACCGCCGCTGTCATGCCCTTACGGGCGGGGAGGGGGGATTTCAGTTCGAAATTTAAATAGAAAGTTATTGGGTGTATGCTTTGTGGGGGGGGGGTTTTTTTGGGGGTTGGTTGTTTTTCTTATGCCCTTTTTTTTTTTTTGTATTTTCCCCAAACGCCTGGGGGTTTGCGGGTTTTAAACATGAAAAACCTACAAGGCGGAAATTATTGCGGATGAAACAAGGTAGGTTTTTTTTTTGTTATGTAAACACGGCTTTGTCTTTCTTGTTTCTGCATCTTAATTCCATCGGGTTTTTATCTACCCTAAATTTTTGGGTGCCTTGAAATTTTTGCAGCCATTTATTCTTACTATACCCGGGACATTTGGGTTCCACTTACATCTTTCCAGACTTTCCCCTGATGATGCCCTGGATTTTTTAAAAAACATTTTGGGACGGGCCCCAAGAGGAAAAAAGGGGTTTTTGAATTGGGAAAAGGCTCGGGACGGGGAACGTTTTTTTTTTTGGGGGGGGGTTTTTTCCTTTATCTCTCTTATTAGGTAGGGGTATATTGGGTTTTTACAGGGCCGGTTTTTGTATATAAACCTTGGTCCCCACCCATGGGGTTGTTGTTTGCCTCCCACAGTTTTTTGTGATTTTTTTTAATAGATTACGATATATTTTAATATATTTAATAAAGTTATTTTTAAAGGGACCAAATTTTTTCCTTTTTAAATTTGGGTTTTTAAAACCCCTTTATATATCCCCAAAGCCAGCCCCCCCACAGGGATTTCCCTTTATAGCCACGCGCGGTCAATGTAAAAAGTAGGGGGGAAAAGGACGCCAAACTCAAAAGGGGGAAAATGGACCCCAAAACTCAAAAGGGGGAAAAGGAGCGCTAACCATAAGGGGAATGGGGGCCCCCCCAAACTCAAAAAGGGGAAAGGGAGCCCCAAAAAACTAATAAGGGGAATGGAGCGCCAAACTCATAAGGGGAATGGAGCACCAAACTCATAAGGGGAATGGAGCACCAAACTCATAAGGGGAATGGAGCACCAAACTCATAAGGGGAATGGAGCGTTTTAGAATTAGGAGGGGGTTTAGTAGAATTGAATTTGAAAAAAGACGGTTTTCGGGGGGAAATGTTTTAATTTATATAAATATATAAAGGGCCCCCAACAAAAAGTAGGGGGAAAATTTTTAAATTTTCAAGTAAAGCCTCCTAAAAAAGAAAAGGGGGAAAATTCCCATTTCGGAAAAAAAAGGATTCAATCTCCAAGAAGGGCTTTTTCACTTTTAAAAAACTGTTTTTTTGGGAAGGCCGCCGGGGAAACTGGTCCCGCAGGAACTTTGAGGGGTTTCAAGAAAGGCTTAGAACCTCCCTGACATAAAAAAATATTAATGCGTACGTCGTTTTTGTCAAATTGGGAAGGGTTTGGTGGGGCCCTTTTGGGGTCAGAGATAGGGGCCCTCCACTGGAGCGTTTGGGTTCTTGCCTTGTGGGCTTCAGGGAAATTAAAACCAGTGGTAGGCTGGGTTTAAAAGTACTTTTTCTCCCCCCACCCACTTTTCCCCCCCCCTTTGGTTTTGAACTTGAGGCCCCTTTTTGTCTTTTTTAAATTTTTACTGGGGTAACTGGTTTGTGGTCATAATAATGTGACTTGACTGCGTGTAAGGATCAAGAAAAAAAATAACTAACACACCATAACAAAAAAAACCCAAATTTAAAAATCATTCCCCAGTGGGGGTCCCTAAAAAAATGATGGTGTCGGAGGGCTGCGCACAGAGCTGGAAAATAGTGAGAAGCAGATCCTCGGCCGATGGCATCTGCAAGCAGTCTTTTACAGAACTGAAGAAGTTGGAAGCCACATCACAGATGAATGATACGGACTGCTCAATATCACCGGCTTCAGAGAGGTCATTGGCTTGAGCCAAAGCCCCGTGGAGTTTATCAAGGATCTTCTCTACAGAGACTTCCGAAATTTAAAGGGGACTCTAAAAAAAAAGGGGTTTAATACTAAAATTCTACATTTTTATCTTCATTGCATTACATAAAAAACATTTTTTGTCTAATTATAATTTAGTATAAACCAAGAGATTTCACATAAATAATTTTAAACTTCCCTTGATTTTTTTTTCCTATCTGTGGCCCCCCACCCTGTGGGCCAAATTTTCCCTCCCTTTTTGGGCCCCTTTTTTGCTCGAGCAGTGGGGTGGTTCCTTGCTTATAAAGCAGATTAAAATTTGGGAAAGGTTGAATTGTCTACTAAATAAATGTTAAACAAGAAAAAAAATCAATCATTACTTGGTAGCAAGGAGGGGGGAAATGGAAAAACATGGGGGGAAAACAAGGAGAAGGTGGGGGAAACGGGTTGGGCATTCTTCTCTCTTTGGAAGTTTTCATGAATTTCGGGCCCCCTTTATGAGGAGACTGATCTCCTGTTAACACAGTGCCTGCTGCTGATTGTGAGTAATCAGATAAATAGGTTGTCTCACCATAGACCATAAATTCCGTTTGGGTTGGGGGTTTCCCACCTTTGGGGAAATAAAGCCATAAAACCATGCTATGATTAAGAAAGTCATTTCCGAAACGCGTTAGCTTTTTCGGGTGTAAAGACCATGTAAAGAACTTTCTTTGGGTCTTTTCGAAATTGGAAAAAAAATTTGGGAAATTGCCCTTTTAAACCCTCGTTTCGGGAAGTTTGCGGATTAAACCACCTGTTTTGCATGGATGATCTTTTAGTGGTTTGGTTTCCGCCTCTCCGTGCCCCCCGGGGAGGTACGCCCCTTTAAATCCAAGAGGTTTAAAGCTGAAAAAATTTTTTTTTTTCCCTACTTTATTTCCGATAGGGGTGGGGCCACCTTTGGGGAATGACCAAAAAAACCACCCCATTTTTGAATTGAAGGGGGGTCGGGAACTTCCGCCTTGAAATAAATGAGCAGCCCCCGAGTACAGCCAGGCTCCCCGATTTTGGGGACCATTCTTCGATTCCAGTTTTGGGACCTAAAAAATTGCCAAAATTCAATTTTTTTGGGTTTATCAATGTTTTAAAGTGGGAATAACTTTTTAAAAATCGTGATTTTACCCAAAGGGTTTACAAAAAAAGGAAGTGTTTTTTCTGAAAACCATTAGTAAAGTCTTTCAAGGGGATATAAAAATGGTCAAAGCCACCCCGAGTTACATTTTAAATTTTAGTTAAAGGGAAGCTGTAAAAATAAATGCACTAAATCGGGTCTGCAGGAAACTTTTTTCCAAAGGCGGGAAAAACGAAAATTGTTATATTTTTAAAGAAAGATTCAGTATAACTTGTGTGTTTTTTTAAATTTTTAAATCTCTGTTTTGGGGGGTTAAAGGAGTCCAGAAAAGGGGTCTTATACTGATACACCCAACCTCTATCCACACCATAAAAGGGAAAGGCTGTCATTCAATGTTTAAGACCGCCCACGGGAACCCCCTTAAACCCAAAAAAGCTCCCACAGATCATTGGGTTTGCCCCACGGGGATGGCCCCTTTTAAACCCCTTAAGGCCCCACCATTTTGGCCAAACTGCCCACACCCCTTTTTTTTGAAATCTCCCATTTTTCCCCATTTTAAAATGTGAGAAAAACCCTTTTTGAAACTTTTAAAAAACCATGTGATTCTGAGATTGTTTTCTCTTGCCCCCATTGTGCTTTAAGTTATAAAAAAAATTTTATCCATACAATTTTTGTTTTTTTGTAAAAAATTACAAAATTTATGAAAAATTTTAAAAAAAAAATGGAAAAAAGTTAAAAAATTTTTCGGGTTTGCAAGACAGTTAATTATTCCCCACTTTAATAGTTTTTAAACTACCCAATCTCCCCAATTTTCCCGATAATTTGGGCACCTTTTTTTAATGCCCATTTTTTTTTTGAATAAAACTTTAGAGGGTTTTAAAAATTTTTGAAATAATTTTTTCACATTTTCGGGGGGGGGGGGGGAAAAATTTGCAATATACATTTTTTTAGGGACCAGCCCCCATTCCCTGACTTTGGCTTTGGGGGGGCCCTGATTTTTGATACCCCCATAAGTAACCCCTCTAAAAAACTAGCCCATTAAAGAAATTTTACAACAGTTTTTAGGAAGTTTTTAAAACCCCTTTTAAGGTATTTCACAAAAATTTAAAAGCAAAGTGGAGGGAAAATTTAAAAAATTTTTTTGAAATTTTTCCCAATATTTTCCATTTTTTTCACTTGAATACGGTAAATGTAAGGTAAATGAAAATTTTAATATAAATTTCCCCCCAGGTCTGCCGTTTTTAAAAATACCCCAAAAAAGTGGCCCAAATTTGCATTTTTTGGGCTAAACCATAAGCCCAGAATAGGGGAAACACCTAGGGAACGGGGGTTCTCATTTTCAATGAAATTTTATTTAGGGGGGCCTTTTCCCAGGTTTGAAGGGGCCCCAAAGGGGTAAAAAAATTTAAAAAGGAGTTTTCTTTTAAAGCTTTCAGCCTAAGTCATGGCCTGGCAGTTAAATTTGAGGTGCGTGCTTCTTCTCCCCCTCTTCCCCTCCCTTTCCCCCCTCCCCCAGCACACAAAAAGTTTCTCCTCAAATTCTATCCCGGGGGGGGGGTAGGGGGTTTGCTCCCAGATTTAAAACCCTGTTTTTGTGCCTGCCTAGGCTGCTGCAGCTCTTGCGCCGCCTCCAAAACAGGAGACAGGGGGGCTGCTATGAGTGTGGGGGCCAAGAAAGGGGGGAGGGCAAGTGTTCCTTACCCCTGCTTACATCCCAAATTGCCATCTCAAGCAACAAAAAAGACTTGTCAAAACCGGGGACACGGGGCCCCGGGGGAAGTGTTAAAAAACCCCGGGAAAGGGTCACTAGTAAAAAAAACCCCAAGGCATAAAGCTTTCCCACATCCCCCCTGATCTGAAAATATATTAGAAATAGTTACAGCTCCACAGACCAATCATGATTTTTTGTAACACACGGGGGCCCATGCTGTCACATCTATTTGTGTAAAAAAAAAAAAAACCCCACAAAAACCCTTAAAAAAAAAAAACCCCCCCCCCCCCCCCCCCCCCAAAAAAAACCCCCCTTTTGGGGGGTTTTAAAAGGGGGAAAAAAAAAAAAAAAATTTTTTGGGGTTTAAAATTTTTACTAAAAAAAAATTGGGTTTTTAAAAATTAAAAAATTTTTTTTTTTTTTAAAATTTTTTAAAAAAAAAATTTGGAGGGCCCCCCCAAAAAAAAACAAAAAAAAAAAACAAAAAAAAATTTTTTGGGGGGGTTTTTTTTTTTGGAAACCCCCCAAAAAAAAAAATTTTTTTTTTTTTTTTGGGGAAAAAAAAAAAAAAAAAAATTTTTAAAAATTTTTTTTAAAATTTTTTTAAAAAAAAAAAAAGGCCCCCCCCCCATTTTAAAAAAAGGGGGAAATTTTTTTGGGGGGGGTTCGGGGGGGGGGGGAAGGGGGGGTTTTTGGGGGGCCCGGGGGGCCCCCCCCCAAAAAACCCCCCAAAAAAACCCCAAAAGGGGCCCCCAAACCCCCTTGGGTTAAACCCCTTTTTTTCCCCTTGGGGGTTTTTTTTTTTTGGGGGGGGGGAAAAGGGGGGGCCTTCCCCCCCTTTTGGGGGAAAAAAAAACCCCCCTTTTTTGGGGTTTTTTTTTTTTTTTTTTTTTTCCCCCCGGGGGGGGTTTTTTTTTTTTTTTTTTTTTTTTTTTTTTTTTTTTTTTTGTTTTTTTTTTTTTTTTTTTTTTTTTTAAAAAAAAAATTTTTTTTTTTGGGGTTTTTTTTTTTTTTT
>JAODAL010007042.1:80000-128540 GCA_025379985.1 Phyllomedusa bahiana
TGTTAAATAGGGCAGGATATTAAGGTATAAGCTTTAAACGAACATACAAAGCAATATACATCTACGACAATGACAACTACTTAGCATGTGGAAATTCTTCTCAGAATAGTATATGCCATCACTTTGTGGTCTACAGCAGGGGTGTCAAACTGCAGCCCTCCAGCTGTTGGGAAACTACAACTCCCATCATGAATTTGTATAATCTATAACAGTGGGCATGATGGGAGTTGTAGTTTCCCAACAGCTGGAGGGCTGCAGTTTGACACCCCTGGTCTAAGGGGTCCAACCTAGGGGAGTTCACCAGGTGACACATTGTAGTAAAAACCTATGAGGAGCATGCAGTGAGGGCCCCAGAGAGTCTACACAGTGGTGGCATATCATAGGGCTTTATCATTACTTTGTAGGATAGAAAAACCCCTTCAATCCTAAAACATTATAAGAGAAACTCCTCAGAGAGTACGTTTCATATTTTAGAATGGGGGATGGAAAATCCATTATGTCCATTACCTTTACTAAGCTATCCAAAAGAAGTTTTCTCTCTGAAGGCTCAGGACAACAGTTCAGAACACTATAAAGGATGTCTACCAAGAAGTCGGTATCTTGTCGAGTGCCGTCTCTTAGCCAAATGGTTAATTTTTGATGCAAGAACTGCACGGCTGGGTTTTTCGGTGTTAAGTCCTCTTCATCGCCTTGCTCTAGGAGCACCTGGAATATCCTTACAGAGGAGAAAGCACTGAGGAGAGCAGCCAGAAAGCGGAGATGCCGGTCAGATCCTTGTTCAGCTATGTACACCATGCTGAGCTCCGCTAGCTTACAGACCAAGTCCTGCAGACGCTTCTGTCTTAAGTCATTCAAACCTTGGTCCGCATCCTTTGTAAGGGAGACTGGAGCCGTTGGAGATACCTCAGGCTGAGACTCTAAGTCAACACCACCCTTCACATTGTCTTCTTCATCAGTAAATCTGATTCTGGCTTTCTTCTTTCTCGTTGCCTTCAGAGAACAATTTGGGTTCTGCATGACTTGTAGAAGTCCTGAAACGCCAGCCAGTTCCCGCTGTCCGGCTTCTATGGCGTCTACATGGGTGACACACACCCGCTCCAAACTCTCCCAAAATGAAGACAACACGGCAGAATAGATAGCGGAAAGATATTCTCCCAGCTCTTGGCTTCCTGCTTTCTTCTCCCAAGAACGAACGGTCTCCTCCATTTGGCCAAACAGTAGACTGCTGGATAGTTTGGGATCTTTCAATGAAGAATCAATAAGAGGGATCAACTGAGGAACAAAAATACACATGTTAAGACCCAGGAATATCCATTAAAAGGGTTGTCTCACTACAGACAGCGATAGAGGGAAATAGTTCTCCTTTTGGAGAGACACCAAGTGGTGGTGTGAGGGTTTTACCCCTTGCGGACCTCACTGAAAGGTGTCAAATCCCCACATCGTCACTTGGTGGCTCTCCATAAGGAGAGATATTTTCCCCTACTAAGTCACATACACAGTCACAGTGGGCTTAAGCAGTTTTGGCAAAAAGTGTGAACTAAGAACCTCAAATTTTTCCATGTATCCTAGTTAGCAGTAATGCTTTTTCCAAAATTCCTATGTCCCTTTTGATTTTCTTTAGTCCATAGTGTGCCACTGTTTTTTGAATTTGTATGTGTCTATGTATTGCTGCCACATCAGTTTGCATTTGTGCTTTTCTTAAACAAAGTTTTTTGATGTGCAAAACCAAATGTTGTTTTGGACTTTATGTAGGGAGGAGTGGCTGCCTCCATTTTGGTTTTGGCACCCCACCCACTTCCTCAGGTTTTAAATCATTTCGTGTGCTTTAAAGCAGGTTTCTTCACTCCCCGAAGTGTGCTTGGTCTGAACAGGGCCCAAATAGAGAGGTAACAATAGCCCTAGGACCCCTGTTTTGAGGTCCCGGTGAAGTTTGAAGTGGGCTTAAGCAGTTTTGGCCAAAAGTGTGAATTAAGAACCTCAAATTGTTCCATGTATCCTAGTTAGCAGTAATGCTTTTTCCAAAATCCCTATGTCCCTTTTGATAGTTTCTTTAGTCCATAGTGTGCCACTGTTTTTTGAATTTGTATGAGCCAGTAAGTTCTATTCTGCACTTAAGTGGGGCAAATACCCCAAAACAGCTGTACGTAGATGAACTTATCTGGCATGTGCCAAATCTTTTTCATATCGCAAGACTCTTGTGAGTTACATATGAATTGAGGATCACTATATCCAAAATGGCACCTAGGAGGCTTACTCTTTTCCCATAAGCCCTTCCTTCCTACAGACATTGATGACATTTTGGCCAAAAGTGCCCCGGGGGGTTTTTTTTTTGGGGGGGTTTTTTTGGGGTTTTATTATTCAAAAAAAAAAAGGATTTTTTTTTTTTTTTGGGGTGTCTTTTTTTTTTTGGGTTATTTTTTTTTTAAAGGGGGGGGGCCTGTAGAGGGATAGTTTTTTTGGGGGCCCAAAATTTGGAAGTTCCTTCATAAGTTTTTTCTTTTAAAATTTTTTTTTGGGGCCCCCAAAATGGGGGTTTTTAATAGTCCACCCCCCCCCCACGTGGGGTTAAGGTTTTTGGGGTTTTTTTTTTGAAAACCCAAATTTTTTCGGGGTTTTTTTTTTTTGCATGCTTTTTAAAAAAAAAAATTTTTTTTTCCCCCGGGGTTTTTTGGGGGTTTTTTTGATGGGTATTTTTTTTATGCGGGGGGCTTTTTCCCCCCTTTGGGTTTTTTAACAAAAAAGTATTGGGGAAAATTTTTTTTTTGTTTTTTTTTTGGGGGATTTTTCCCTTTTTTTTTTGTTTTTTAAAAAATCGGGTAACCCCTTTGGCCGGGGTTCAAAAAGGCCATTTTTCCCCCCAAAAATTTTTTTTTTTTTAAAAAGAAAATGGGTTTTTTCCCAAAGGGGGGGGGGTAGGGGTGAATCCGGGGATTGGGGTTGGGGGGGTTGAGGGTTTTTTTAAAAAAAACCCAAAATTTTTGGTATTCTTTTTTGTTTTTTTATTTTTTTAAAATTTTCTTTAAGGTCCTTTTTGATAGTTTAGGGCACCCCCCTTGTTTTTGGGTTTTTTTTTTTTGGGGGGGCCCTTTGCCTTTTGGATTACTTTTATTAGTTTTATTGGCCTTTTCCCCTTTTTTTTTTTTTTTAAAAAATTTTTTTTTTTTCATTTTTTGATTTTAAATTAAACCCAATGGATGGGATTGAGTTTTTTAAATTCCCCAAATAATGGCCTTTTTTAAAAAAAAAAATTTTTTTGGGTTTTTTTAGTTTTGTAAAATAGTTTTTTTCCCCAACAGTTTTTGGGGGCTTTTTGGAGGAATAAGGGGCCCCCCGGGTTTTTATTGGGGGGGTTTTTTTTTTATTTTTTTTTTTTTTGGGTTTTTTTTGGGGGGTTTTTTTTTTTTAGTTGAAAAAATTTTAAAAAAGCCGAATTTTTAATTTTTTAAAAATACCCTTGCCATGGGTTTTTTTCAAAAGGGGGCTTTCTTTTTTCGGGTTTTTACTATTACTTAAAATGGGAAAGGGGGCAAGTTTTTTTCCTTTTTTTTCAATTTTTTTTTTCTGTTCCCAAATTTTGTAAATTTTTTTCAAAAAAAAGGAGAGGGGAATTGAAATTGGCCCCTTAAATTGGAATTTTGTTCAATAAAATTTTTCCGGGAAAAAAAAAAATTTTGGGCCCTTTAATTTGAAAAAGGTTTCAAAAATTTCCCCCGGGTTTTGCCCCAAAAAAATTTGGGTTTTTGGGCCCCCAAAACCAGGGGGGCAAGAAAGGGAGGGCCCGGGCGGGGTCGGGAAAAAAGGGCCCCCCGTCAAAAAAAATTTAAATGGTTCCTTTCAAAAAAAACTAAAAATTTTTTTTTAAAAAAAAAATTTTTTTTTTTAAAGGGGTTTTTTAAAAAGAAGGGGCGGCAAGGGCCCCCGGTTTTTCGTATCTAATGAAGTTTTTTTAAAAATGGCAGAAAAATGGGGGGGTTTTTTTTTCCAATTTTTAAAAATATTAAAAAAAAGGGGATTTCCCCTTTTAAATTACCCCGGCAAAAACCCCCTTTAAAATTTTTTGGGGCCCTTTAACCTTTTTTAAAATTTTTCCCAAAAAATTTTGGGCCAGTTAAAAAAAATGGGAAAAGGGAAAAAAACGAAAAAAAAATTTTGCCCCTTTTAAAATTTAAAAAACAAAAAAGGGGGGGAAAAAAAAAAAATTTAAAATCCCCCTTTTATAAACAAAATTTAAAAATTTTAAAAATTTTCTTTTTGGGGGTCAAAATTTCCCCCAAAAATTTTAAAAAATTTAACCCCCTTTTTTAAAAGATTTTTAACGGGGCCTTTTTAAATTTAAAAAAAAACAGGACTTGGGTTATAAAGGTTAGAAAAAAAGTTTTTAAAGGGGGGGTTTAAAACTTACAATTTGGTTTTTTTGGCCCCGTTTTTTGGGGGGGGGGGGAAAGGGGGGCTTAAAATTTAAAAATTTTTTTTGGGTTTTTTCCCCCTTTTTTTTGGGGCAAAACAAGGGGAAAAACCAAGGGGGTTTTTCCCAAAAAAAAAAAATTTAAAAATTAAAATTTGGGTTATTTTCCATTTAAAAAAAAATTTTCCCAAAAAACCCCCCAAGTTTTGTTTTTTTCCCTTTAAAAAAAATCCCTTTTTATTCAATTCACTGGGAAACCCCCCCCCCAAAAATAAATTTTCATTTTTAAAAAATTAAAAACCCTAAACCCCGGGCCCCCCCCGGGGGGGCCCCAAAATCCAAGCCAAAAAAGGGGAAAATTTTTGGGGGGGGGGGGGGGGGAAAAGGGGGGGGGCCTTTTGCGGGGGGTTTTTTAAAAAAACACAAAAAATATTTTTGGGGGGAAAAATCGGGGGAAAGCCCCCCCGGATAACCAAAAACCTACGAAAAAAGGGGGCAAAAGCCTTGGCCGGAGGGGGGGGGCCTGGGGTTTTAAAAAAAAAAAAAAATTTTGGGAGGAGCCCCACGGGGGGGCTTTTTCCCCAAAGGGAATAATTTTCCCAGGGTTTTTCCCCCCAAGGCCCCCCGGCAAAATACAGGAAGCCCCAAGGCAAAAGGGGGGGCCAAAAAAAAGCCCGGTTTGGGGTTTTTCCCAAAGGGAGGGGAAAGGGGGGAAATTTTTTCCGGTTTAAGAAAGGGTTTTTTTTATGTGGTAAAAGGAAAAAAAAAGTTTGGAAAAAAGGGTTTTTGGTTAGGGGATACAGGGGTTTGGGGGTTTCCCCCCCACCCAAAAAGGGGGGTCCGTTTCCGGGGGGAAGGGTTTTTTTTCATGAATTTTTTTTGGGGGCCCCCAAAAACCCCCCCCCCCAAGTGGAGGGGGCCCCGGGGCCACCAGGGGCCCGGTTTCCCCCTTTGGATGCTTTAGGGGCCTGGGGGGGCAATAGGGGGGAAAACCCCCAAAAGGGGGGAAGGACTTGCCCCCCTTTGGGGGGGATTTGTTAGGCCCCAAAACCTTGGGGGTGTCCCCCTTGGGCCCCCGGGGCCCCCCCCACAGTACTCGGAAACCAGGGGGATTTTTCGCACTTTTTGTCGCCGTTAAAATCGTTTTTTTTTCCGGGGTTTTTTGGGTTTTTTTCCAACTACTGGGTTTTCCCTTTTTTAGGGGGTTCAAATTTTTTTCCCAAAAACCTTACAAATGTTTTTTTTTTTTTTTTTTACATGTCCTTATAGAGGAATAGCCAGGTTATAGGCAGGTATATGTCCTTATACGTAGGGTATAAGCAGGTATATGTCCTTATAGGTAGGTTATAGGCAGGTATATGTCCTTATAGATAGGTTATAGGCAGGTATATGTTCTAATAGGTAGTGTATAGGCGAGTATAGGCAGGGTATGGGCTGGGTATAGGCAGGTATAGGCAGGGTATAGGCAGGGTATAGGCAGGGTATAGGCTGGTAATAAAAAAACAAAACACTTACCTCATTCCCTCGCCGCTCCGTCTCCTCGCTGTACGGCCTCCCACGCGCTCTCCTCCATCTTGGGACATAGACAGGGTGTTGTCATCAGGCCGCGCACGCAGCGCGAGGACACACACTGCCTGTGCCGGAAACTCCGCACAGCTGCGAGTCTGCTTGCGGCCGTCAGGAGTCCACTGCGGAGCACGGATCGCTCGCTCTCTGCTCCGCAGTGGTATCTCTTCACCTGTGTGCGCTCCGGAGGAGTCACATACAGGGGAAGAGATCGCCAACAGCGATGGGCTACGGCACTGCCTGTCGCTGTCGGCTGTGCTCGGGATTCTGCTGTATGCGCTCCCAGAGGAGTCGCATATAGCAAGAAGTGTCCCTGCCGGCGCCCAGGCCGTCGCAACGCCAAGCGCCGACAGTGACTCGAGTATGAGCCGAGGGGGGATTTTTCAGCACATTTTTTGTGCTGAAAAACTCGGCTTATACTCTAGTATATACAGTAATTATTCTTTACAGACTTTATTCAGGACATATTGTGACTCTGAACTTACTGATGCAGTGCCGTCTTATTAGTGGCTATACAATATTCTTTCCTATATCTTTTATTGCTATCATTACTAATGTTTTTTTTTGTTTTTTTTCCTACATATGTCTGTATATTGTGGATAGTCTTAATTGATATATATTAGCACGTGCTTCTAATTTCTGTATACCCCCATGTTGCTGTCTCAGTCTCTGATTTTCCCTTGTTGGGTAGGTTTTGTTTTTCCCATGTTAGGTGCTTTGTTTTATATGTTTTTTAATATTTTGTATTTTTATATTTATACTGGCCATGGTAGTTGATACCTTGTTGTGAATTCTACGTAAGTTGGGCTGGTGTTTAATAGCCCTCACTGGCAAACCACTGGCAACTAGAGAGAGTGCACCATTCAGTGAAAATGAACAAATTGTGCACAAATTGCCATATACCCTCAACAGAGACATGTGAGTCGTAAGTGTGTGAATGGGGAGCAGGTGTGTTAAATTTGGTACCGTAGCTCTCGCACTCTCTCATACTGGTCACTGGAAGTTCAACATGGCACCTCATGGCAAATAACTGTTTGAGGATCTGACAACAAGAATTATGGCCGAGGCTATATGAAGATTTCTATACCCTGTAACGGAGCTGCAGCACGGTGGCCAAGACCATACTTGAGTTTAAGGGCTCGTTCACACAGCTTATTTTGGGACTGATTTCAGCTGTATTGAGCGCTGTATTTGCGCTCCAATACGGCTGAAATCAGTCCCTGTCATTACGGTAATCCACAGTTCTCAGAGAACTATGGATTACGTCTCCTCTTCCTGCTCGGCGAATCTGCTGAGCGGGGAGAAAGTGACATGCACATTTTTTACGGCATGTATGCCCCGTGAATAATGAATGTCTATGGGCAGGCGAGCTGCCGGTCCCCCGCCCCCGCTGCATGGCAGCCGGCGTAATTGCGGGACGAAATCCGTCCCCGCAATTACGTCGGCAATAAGTCGTGTGAACATTGCCTAACAAGACAGGTTCCACTCAGAACAGGTCTCGCCATGGTACACCAAAGAAGTTGAGTGCACATGCTCAGTGTCAGATCAATAGATTGTCTTTTCAAAATAGGCACCATTGTTTCTGAGATTAAAAGGGTTGGGGGTGGGTCAGCCAGTCAGTGCTCAGATCCTACACTGCACGAAATTGGTCTGCATGGCTGTCGTTCCAGTAGGAAGACTCTATTAAAAATAATACATAAGAAAGCCTGCAAACAGTTTGCTGAAGACAAGACTGTCTTGTGGTCTGAAGAGACCAACATATACATATTTGGTTCAGATGGTGTCAAGCGTGTGTGGTGGCAACCAGGTGAGAAGTACAAAGACAAGTGTGCCTACAGTCAAGCATGGAAGCGGGAGTGTCTTGGTTCGGGGCTGCTAGCTGTGGGGCGTTACAGTTCATTGAGGGAACCATGAATGCCAACATATACTGTGACATACTGAAGCAGAGCATGATCCACTCGCTTCAGAACCTGGGCCACAGCAGTATTCCAATATGATACCGACCCCAAACACAGCTCCAAGACGTCCAGCGCCTTGCTAAGGAAAAAGAGGCTAAGGGTGCTGGACTGGCCAAACATGTCTCTAGACCTAAACTCTATTGAGCATCTGTGGGGCATCCTCAAACAGAAGGTGGAGGAGCGCAAAGTCTCTAACATCCACCAGCTCTGTGATGTTCTCATAGAGGGGTAGAAGAGGATTCCAGTTGCTGCAACCTGTGAAGCTCTCGTGACCTCCATGCTCAAGAGAGTTAAAGGGGTTATCTCGCTACAATGATTGAGTTTTAATTAAAAGATCTTTAAAAAACAAGCAGCTTTGCAATATATGTTCATTACAAATGTCCTACTGATTTTGAGCTATCCCTGTTAGTAGTAGTACATCAGCTTCTCAAATCTCTATAGCAGAGGACCTGTTGATCTTTATCTCACTGGCTGTCAGGTCTGATGACTCATCACCTTCAGAATACAGGTCTGAGCACAGAGCCCCTCCCACACAGTATGCTTCTGTAGTGGAGGGAGGGGGAGGGCTCTGGATTCTGTGTCCGTGCTGCCTGGATTAACCCTGTGTGTGCCTGCTTCCTCCTGTTCTCTACACAGATTGCGGAGAGCAGAGGTGAAGCTGATCAATAGATGTGACAGCAATGACCCTGTGTTACTATCATCATGATGTGTCTGTGGAGCTGTGACTATACTAATAGAACAGATCAGGGGGCATGTGAATGCTTCATGCTCTGCTGTATTAGTGACACATCCTGAGTATAGTAACACTTCACAGCTGCCCTGTGTCTGTTCTGGCAGTGTCTGTTTGTTGCTGGAGATGTGGAGATTTGTATGCTACAGCAGGGGGTATAGGAACACTTACATCCCCCTGCTCTGCTATTAGCAATCACAGCTTATCAGCCCTCTCTCTGCTGTCTCCGTGGAGCTGACAATACAGCTTATCTAGAATCAAGAGCCTGCAACAGCCCTAGGCAGGCACCCACACAAGGTTAACCCTGGCAGCAAACCCCCTCGCTCCCCCCCCCCCCCTCTGTATAGAAGTTACTGAGGAGAGCTGTCTGTGTGCTGAGGGGAGGGGTGGAGAGGGAGATGAAGAGGCAGACAAGAAGCACGCCCCTCAATTCAAAAATCCTTGGCTCCTTTGCCTTTGAAGAAGGCTGAAAGCTTGTAATGAGACAACTCCTTTAAGGCAGTGCTGGAAAATAATGGTGGCCACACAGAATATTGAAACTTTGGCCACCATTTGTCCATTTTCATTTTGTTCTCACTTTTGTTGCCAGCGGTTTAGACATTAATGGCTGTGTTGAGTTATTTTGAGGGTGCACCAAATATATACTGCTACACAAGCTGTACACCGACTACTTTGCATTTTATCAAGGGGTGTACTCACTTTTGTGAAATATTGTAGGTCTAATCTTAGGGATTGTTTACAATGGAACAGTGAAAAACTGATTATCACTATCGCAGCAGCATTTAAACGATAGAAAAACAAATAACTTGGACAACCACTGCTCAGTGCTTTAATCTCAATCAAGGATGTAGGTGGCACATCATGACTGTAAACACTTGATGAACCTTTGATATAAGGTATTTACATCTAGAACTCAGCTCTTGATATCATAGAGAAACCCAAAAGAGGTTGTTAGTTGGGCTGTACCCACAATCTGACAATCAAATGGTTGCCGATATGTAAAAAAGGGGTAGTCCGGGTTTTTTTTAAAGAACAGATTTAAGGTACTGCTGCTGCCATAAAATAAAGAAAACATACACTTACCCATGTACTCACCTCAGCTCCAGCACTGACGCTGCTGGTGGTGTCCCTTGTCGTTACGTTTTCCTTTGGCTACTGCTGATTGGTTCGCGAGCGCTGCAGCTGTCACATGTCATTGCCTGACATCAATGGTCGGAGCTTTTCACTTCTGACCAGTGATGTCGGACAATGACATGTGACAGCTGAAGCTCATGAGCCGACCAGAAACTGCGGCAAGTCAATAGAAGACCAATGGCAGCCTCAGTGCTAGGACGGAGGAGAGAACAAACAGGACTACGAGTTTTTGGGGTTTTAAAGCAGCAACAGCATCTAAAATGTATTTTTTTTTTTTTTTTTTGGAAAGGACTCAGACAACCCTGAATTTGATGTGTATGACTAGCTTTACAGGCAGGGTCCCCTCTCCTTCTAACTCCTTGTTTATTGGTCTTTTGTATCTTTCCTGCTTATCCTTGTTTTTCTAATGTACTACTATAACCTTCAATGAACTTCTCTGTTCTCATCCTTTTTGGCTGTTGTTTTGGTCACTTTTAAATTTCGTCATTGCTCTCACCCTTAGAGGTAGCATGAAGTGGTGTCTACAACCCACAGAAGTTGTTCAGGTAGTGCAGCTCATCCAGGATCTCACATCAATGGGAGCTGTGACAAGAAGGTTAGCTGTGTATCAGCACAGCGCCCAGAGCATGAAGCAGACACAGTACACCAGGAGACATGGAGGGGCTGTAGGAGGACAACAACCCAGCAGCAGGACCACTATCTCCTCCGTTGTGCAAGGAGGAATAGCGCCAGAACCCTGTAAAATGACCTCCAGCAAGACACGAATATTAATGTGTCTGCTCAAACGGTCAGAAACAGACTTCATGAGGGTGGTATGAGGGGCCGACGTCCGCTTACAGCCCAACACCATGCAGGGCAACTGGCATTTGCCAAAAAAACACCAAGGTTGGCAGATTCGACATTGGTGCCCTGTGCTCTTCATGAATGAGGACAGGTTCACACTAAGCAGGTGACAGACATGACAGTCAGGAGACGCCGTGGAGAACGTGCTGCTGCCTGCAACATCCTCCAGCATGACCGGTTTGGCAGTGGGTCAGTATTGGTGTGAGGGGGCATATTTTTGGAGGGCCGCAGAGCCCCTCCATGTGCTATCCAGAGGTACCCTGACTGCCATTTGGTACCGGGATGAGATCCTCAGGCCCATTGTGAGACCATATACAGGTGCAGTGGGCCCTTGGTTCCTTTTGATGCATGACAATGCTGGGCCTCATGTGGCTGAAGTGTGGCAGCAGTTCCTCCATGATGAAGGCATTGATTCCTCAGACCTGAATCCTATAGAGCACATCTGGAACATCATGTCTCATTCCATACACCAATGCCACGTTGCACCACAGACAAGAGTTGACTGGTGCTTTAACCCAGGTCTGGGAGGAGATCCCTCAGGAGAACATCCGCTGTCTCATCAGGAGCATGGCCAGGCATTGTAGGGAGATCGTACAGGCACATGAAGGCCACACACTCTACTGAGCCTCATTTCCTTGTCTTGAAGCATTCCCACTTAAAAATCAAATTTCAGGCTGATCAAACTTAACTTTGATTTTGAGTATCAATCCAAATCCAGACCTCCATGTGATATTGTGATTTTCATTGATCATTTTTATGTTCTATCGTTCTCAACGCATTCCACTATGTAAAGAATAGCAACTGGAAAGTAGGCCCCGAAACCTAAAAGATCTGGAGAAGATCTGTATGAAGGAGTGAGCCAAAATCCCTGCTGCAGGGCAAACTTGGTCAAGAACTACAGGAAACATCTGACCTCTGTAATTGCAAACAAAGGTTTATGTACCAAATATTAAGTTCTGTGTATCAAATATGTCATGCAATAAAATGCTAATACATTATTTAAAAATCATACACTGTGATTTTGTGGAATTTTTTTTAGATTTGCGCTCACATTTGAAGTGTACTAATGATACAAATTTACTGATATTACAGCAGTATTTTAAAGTAAATTAATAAAATGGACAACCCCTTAATACCTTTAGAAGACATGGAGTCAAATAGACAATGGTAACAGTGTGCACATCTACATGAGAAAGTAGTACCTTTGTAAGGAATATAGAACATACCCTTGGATTAAAGAGTCAAACAAAGTGTTGTAGAAGTCCATCCGTGGCTGTGTGGTCTCACTGGGTACTTTGCTAATAAACGGTAGCAGATTGGGGAAGATTATGGTAGCCAGGCCTCTTCCTCCATCTCTCAGCACTGTCCACAGCTTGGGCAAAACACCCTTTTTGGCATTAACATGATCCCAGCAGTTCTAAATTTGTTGAAGACAAGAAGCAATTGAAATGAATACATCTTAGTGTAACACCCGTATCTAGTGATCGCTATTTACACTGGACTAATGTTGAAAGTGGCAGACCCTGATACTGGGCCTATGAGGCTGCTGACATTGGACTCTGACACGTTCTCTGTATTTTCAGCACTATACAGTCACAGATTCAATACAGAATGTCATCCTCACAATTTTTGTACAATCCCTATCGAGTGACCTGGATAAACTGACCAAAGAGGTAGCAAAATGGCAAATAAGGTTCAATGTTAAAGTTTAAGATTATATATCTTGGGACAAACTATATACATGCTATTTATATCTTGAATAGACCACTATTGGAGGAGTGTGCAATGAATGAGCAGATTTAGGGTAAACTCTTGATAATACACTAAATTATAGCACTCAGTGTCAGTCTGCTGTATTAAAAGCAAAAAAAGATTTGGTAATGGCTGAAAGTGTGGATAGGTTTAAGGCGGCGATAGACACCTTCCCTTATTGGTATTAATGTGGATCCATGATTGGTGAATTGGGTGGATGCCATTTATAGGAAGGTTTCTACTATTTCCGCATCATCCAGAGTGTAAAGAAATAGACTTCATGGACTTAGGCCTTTTTTTTTTTTTTTTTTTTTTTTTTAAACCTAATTAAAAAAAAAAAAGTGATGAAATCTGGAGCTCACCTCTACAGTGGTCAATGTGTATAGAACAGACTCCCAGAGTGCTGGGCACACCACGGCATCGCTGTCATCAATACTCAGGAGCACAGCAGGGCACACCCGAGGCGCTTCAGTGTTTATAAGGGACGGCAGATGTTGGCAGAAAGCTGAAATCAGCTCAAAGAAAGCAGAACGGACCTACAGAGCAAACCATAGATGCACAATGTTCAAGAGATTTCTTCCACTAAATATGGGACCAAAGATAATACAACACAACCAACCCCAGACGGTATGAGATAATACACTTAGCAGTAAGCCCTGGTGACATCATAGCATACTCTTCCCTGTGTGCAAATAATACAGACATAAAAGGGCCACATGTATGAACACGGTCTAGGTCTAAAACTCACTTTGTTGCCCACAGCAACCAGAGCGCCCGTTTAATTTCATACAGTGCTCTGAACAAATGAGAGGGGTGCTACGATAGGTTGGCATGGGCAACAAAGTGAGATTTAGAATTAGCCAGTTTTCATACATGTGGCCCCAAGTCTTAAAGAAGCTCGACTACAATCTAGTCTAGCCGGACAGTCATCAACGGTGGTCTCCTGACTATCTAATAACCATGAAAAACTCTACAGATACCAGATGTAGACACATATATGATACTGCCACAAATGCCTTTTAAATGGACAAATATTGGATCAAGTGAAGATAATGTCCCTTGACACAAACCGGAAAAAGCTCTAATATGCGGAAGCACAGTGGTAAAGGCGTCTTTGCCGAACCAATTTCTCCACATGAGTTATGCAAGATATGTAGGATGCAAATCATGTGGACCCCTTTTTGCTGTCAGAGGGACGTAATTTTCACTTGATCCTAAATATCATCCTCACATGATATGAACATTTCAGACAAACTAATAACGAGTCTTGTACAATGCAGAACCTGTAGTCAATTTTTGGGGTCATGCTCCGCCTCAAAACTTATACAAGGAACAAGGCAAAGTACATGTGGTGCACAGAGTACTCCTTAGAGGGGGTTCTCAGAGTTATATTTAAAAAATATAAATATGCTGAAGGTGTCTAATAAGAAAAAAAAAATGATACAAACTTTTGCCCTCGCACCCGGCAGTATCTGGCAGTGCCCTCAGTGCCCTTTTTAATCTCAGTTGGCACGTGACTATGGCAGCCAATCAGCGGCATCAACAGTTATATGCTCTTCCCGACATTACTACTTATGCAGCCATCACTTCCTGAACATAGAGGTCAAGGGAGTTGCATGGGACTGCTGAAGCCACGGATTGACTGCAGAAGTAACACGCTGATCACAGAAGAGGAAACAAACAGGGACAGCTTCGTGCTTGAACAATAGAGAGTACAAAGGAAAGTATGTATTTTATTACATAAATTTCACTTATTTTTAGTTTGGGACCCCAGTCCGACACCCTCTTAAACAGTATACTAGGGCATAACCTTAAAGGGGATGTATCACTTCTTTAGTTTGTGTGTTTCATTGTGCTCTCTGCTTCTCAGCTCTACAAATCCAGGAGCGTTTCTTCCCCTCACAGCTGGGTGTTTCTTAACCGAGGGGGATGACATCATCCCCCCTTCACTGTTCATGCTCGCTCCCCAGGCTCCCCCCCAGTCCACATGTCACTGTGTCGTTCCTCTCCCTATGCAGTCTTATTTTGTAAGTATGTTTACATACCACAAGCCAGCATTCAGGCTAGACAATCTTCTATGAACTCAGAGCACTGATCTCTTCTCCTCTCACAGCTGGAGGTTTGTTACAATTGAATCCAGTCTTCCACGAACTCTTCCAGAGCAGCACAGATCTCACTGCTATGTTTACACGCAGGAGCATTTAGGCATTGAGGCACAATTGTGTTGTTTTCTGATTGTAGAAGCCCTGCAGTATTATTGTGTTTCTTCTGGCTGTGCAGAGTGAAATTGCTGTTGGTCCCTTACTTTGAGTGAAAGGCGCAGCCTAATACTCTGTCTATGTTTGCATTAAGCACCGGGCACAATTCTGCTGTTTTCTGATTGTAGAAGCAGGTGCAGTGTCTCTGTGTTTCTGCTGGCTGTGCAGAGTGAAATTGTGCCAGTCCCTTACTTTGAGTGAGAGAGGCAGGAATGCTCGCTCCCGTGAATACGACCGGGGGCGAGACAGAATGTAAATTAGTAGAGCCGTCAGCCAAAGACATGAAAGGAGGAGGAATCCAACCAGCACTGGGGAACTATATTTACAGAAACAGAAGATAAGGGATCCTGTGAGAACAAGACAGCTTTGCTAATAACATCCAATTGCAAAGCTGTTTGTTTTCACTGTCCCCTTATTCTGAAGACCATTTATTGAAATGATACAACCCCTTTAATTGTTTCATATTTATGACCTAACTTTATGACACACCATAAATGTTAAAGTTTGTCCATACCCAAAAGAAAAAAATTAATACATTATGACAAGTGACCCGCTATTTGCAGCTGATAATAATCAGCGTGCCTAAGGGAGGTTTTTTTTTGTTTTGTTTTTTTTAATAAAGGTGGAATGACAACTTTAAAGTAAAGGAAAACCCCTTTAATATTTTTAACTTCTTACATTAGGTGACTGGTGTTTGCTGTATTTCCAAAATTTGCCCTGTGCCAGCAGGTGAGCCAGCCTGTCTTGTAGGGCATCACTTTCACTGCTTGGTAATATAAAAAGGAGACGCTTCAAAGCCAGCAAAGAACATGTCACAACCCTGAAGTACTTGGCTTCTCTTTCTTCAGGTGGAACTGTCCTGTGAAATAAGGATAAAAGATTATTAAATTAGAGGAGATCTAGCCGGACAAATCACTCAAATTGGCTAGAATTTCTGTGTATCTGACGTTAGTAAGAGGTTATGTGTTATCAGCCACTTCCCACTCAGGAGTCAATTAAATTTGTATTTAAAGGGTTTGTCTCACAACGTCGATTCATCTTACCTCAGTTCTGTTTTCTTGGTTTCACTTTGAATTCAGGGGCGTGTTTACTGGCTTCCACTAGGCTGCAGTAGCAGCCAGGTCTGTAGCTATAGCAACCAGTGCTGGCAGCCTCAGGACAAGACCGAACAGGTCTGTAGCTATAGCGACCTGAGGATGCAGCCCATACAAAAGGGGATGTCTAGGAATAGGTAGGACACTGTTAATGGACATATATTGACAAGTGAATTGCTTTTGCAAGTTTAACATAAAAAGCAATCCTTGCAGTGAGACAACACCTTTAATACTTATTTGACTGACAAATAATTTTCAGAAGCAACAAGAAGACGTCAATGAAGAGAGCTCTGCAGATGTGAAGCCACCTTTCCATGGCTTCAGCTGCCTTATATCATAAAAAAGGAGGCATTATTTCAAATGAGAGAAAACAACATCTTCACCTCCATGGGGAATTCTTCATAAAATCAAGCCCTTTTATTAAAGTGCTAGTTAAAAATTACATCCATGAGGACAACTACACCCAAATAGTAAGAAAACAATCTGGAAATACGCCAACGCGTTTCGTAAGTAAAGAGAGTAAGGAGAAAATGTCTGAAACGCGTTAGCGTATTTCCAGATTGCTTACTTACTATTTGGGTGTAGTTGTCCTAATGGATGTAATTTTTAACTAGCACTTGAATAAAAGGATTGATTTTATGAAGAATTCCCCACAGAGATGAGGACGTTTTTTTCCTCTCATTTGAAATATTTGCGTACCTGCGAGAAAGTGGCTCCTTCTGCCACGGCCGTGCCCCCTCCACGTGAGGATAGACACAGGGTGCGCGGAATACTTTTCCTATATTTGAACTCTGTCTAGGAGCCATTCTCCCAACAAATGGGAACTGAAATGCAGGACGCTGATGTAGGAGACATGGACATGTCCTGCCCTTTAGTGTTTAATATTGTACCATGTGTAGTCAGTGAGAGCACCTTGCTGCACCAGATCGTTCTACTGTTTGTGTGTCCTGTTTTGACAATTTTAGTGCAATTAAGAGAAATTTCTGTATGTGTTAAAAATGAGACAAATAAATGCAAGTTTTTAATGGAATAAAAAATAAATAACGGATACAACTTACTGTGGATCACTCAGCGAGTCAGGGGTTTCCTTCAGCAGATGATCGAGCAAAACCTGAAGATGAAATTACATATATAAGCATCATAGTAACGTTAAGTTGAGAGAACGTATTCAGAGAGCAGTGTTAATACATTGGGAAAGATTTACTAATCCTGTCTAATACCAAGACACTGTAAACTTAAAGGGGTTTTGCCACGAAGTGAGTTCCTTACCTCCTTATCAGCTCAGAGGAGAATATAAACAAATCATGCGGAGTCATGAACACTGCAGGGGTGAGAGGGAGGGGGTGAGCAGAGAGTGAGGAAGCAGGGAGCGTCTCAAAAGTTTACTCCAATAATAACATTACAACAGTGGATTCTCTATACAGCAGACAGCCTCATATACTGCACATTTCTCCCCAGCCCCTTGAAAGCTCCTTCATGTTCCCTGTCATCAGATAAGAAGTGCAAACAGGCAAGCGCGGCCAGATCAGCTCCTGTCAGTGTCCTGGTCGTGTCGAATGTCAACTTTCAGGTAACTAAGGGTGACTGAGCAATGTTGTAGCTCTCAGAGGCTTCACTTTTTGTAATCACATATGTTTAGAAAAGTGATTAAATACCCATTTTGGAGAATCCCACGTCAACATTACATCGTGACAAAACCCCTTTAATGCCATGACCTCATATAAGAATTATAGAGTTCCAGGTAAAACAAACCTCATCGCCTTCTCCAGATAAGAGAAATCCACCAAAGCAAAAAGTTCACCACAATAATTGTGGGATCAGATATGGAGAACAACTCTGCTTTACAAAGGAAGTTGTCAAGATGTTCTAGAACATAAAATACTGGGACCTCACCCAAACAAGGAGGGAGAGTTCATGTTACGGTACTCCGTGAACTGCGCACACTACAGCGGCCAACACGACGAGGCCGACACAGGAACCCACACGATGTAAACAGCAGGGACTGGAGCGGCGCCACTCTCAGCCTGCGATGTAAAGCAGACTATTATGTCTCCAGCGTCTGATCTATAGGTGGCCAAACCACAGCAGATGTGGGGGTTAGGACCTTGTGTAATAACTGGCTTAGATACGTTTTACATTGTATTCCTTAAAAGATAAAGATGTACACAGAGTGGAAAAAAAGATGAGTACGTTGTGTTCAGACGTATTCAGGTTCCAGTAAATTCGACAGCCCCACGAGTGATTAATGATGATGGCCAGCGCAGCGCTTATCTTCATAGTATCTACATTCTTACAGCATTGCTCAAACCTGCACTGTGGTTAGTGTTCATAATGGAGGCCAAAAGACTGGATCCATCACCAGCGGTGCCTAACGGACCAAACTGAGGTATGGGGTCCACTGGGTTCAATCATGTTGTCAACTGTGTGGCAAGAAAAAAGAAAAAAAAAAACTATACTGCACACGGTCCGGAGCGCTATATGTACTATCAGCATGGAAACTTGATGGATCCAGAGTGAAACGCGTTGTTTCCCAATAAAGTCATTTTTTTCGTTTTTAATCGGGGTCCGAGCGCTGTGTGTTCACTTTTCATAACTAACCATCCAGTTAGGCTGCTCATGACCCAAATTAGTCCAGGATCATTGCATCGTTTCCTCAAATATGACGAAATCTGTAATGTAGCCTTGGACTCAGGTGTCAACATTACTTCACATTGCTATTTGAAAAACTTTTGTCATCCTCTAAAGCAGAAGAATAGTGCTGTGGGGCCCACTGCTGAATCCATAAGGTCAGGTTCACATATGTCTGGCAATCCAGTGCCACACTGGATGGAAACACTGAATGCAACAAGCTGGATGCATTGCACCTAAAATCCCGTCTGGTGACCCATTGGCTGAAACAAGGCACAGCACTGAACCTATGAACAATCTGGCTGAAATAAATACTGCATAAAATAGTTTTATGATCTGGTAAAACTTGGCCTAACAGGGTCTCCACCTGCCATGTGCTATGCATAACGCCTTCTTAAAATCTCATTATGTATTTGAACCCCTTTGTTTGGGCAGCACCTTAAAATTAATGGCGACCAAAAAAAAAAAAATAATAATTTGGCAGGGGGTCCATATGCCCTCCCCCAGGTACTGGGGCCCAGGCACTACTATCTCTGTCCCTATCCAACTACAGCCATGCTTTAAATCCATTAGAAAGGTTGGTGGGTGTTGGTTGGGGTCAAACTTCTTGGACACCCACCTATTGCTATTTGCGGTTAGGCTCCCCTCGCTCTCTGCTGCTCCATATAACTCTATGGGAGATACTGATAGAGCTGAGCACATAACTGTCTTAGAGGATGGACTTGGTCTAACATCCATCGCCATCCTATGGGCAGGTAATACGTGTTAATGCTTTAGAAGAAACTCCAGAAAAAGCTATCCATCTACTGCTGGTAAATCTCCCCATCGAGTGGCTAAGCCTCCCTCCTACTATCCACTCCTAAACTGTACAAACACTAAAAGCATGCAACATCTAGCCTACAGCGTCCACCCTTCTGGAAAGGTTGTCACCTAAGACAAGAAACCTTAAAGCGAATCTGGATTTTACTAATTAAAACAAGACCCTGATCCATATTTGTTTCTTCTTAGATTGGAAGCCCTCGCGGGCAGGGCCCGCTTTCCTCTCTGTATCAGTTACTAGTCATTTTTTCGTCACCACTGTATTTGTTCAACATATGTTATGTATGTAACTCCCTGAATGTACAGCGCCCTGGAATCAATGGTGCTATAAAATAATAGTAATAATAATAATAATTCTTAGCCATTCTTTTTCTTTTGATTGTTGGGGAAATCGCTCTCATACCTGCTCTGCTTTTAACAGCATTTAGAGAGATGCTTTACAGCAGCTTCATGACCATAGGAGCCTGCAAACAGGATCAGTTCCATTGACTTCTATAGGAGAGTTTTCTAGTCCTGCTCTGTGACCTGGGAAGAAGTCAGTGTGCAGGGAGGGGGAGAGGGTGAACTGTGACTACTATTGTGACTGGTGGGTCCTGTGTTATCTATACACATTGGTGTCTTCTTTCAGTGTAATCCTGCCTGTGCTGATAATGAGCAGACCAGTGAAAACCACTCTCTACAGAAGTATCAGACTATTATTAGGCCTAGTGGCCAAAGTGAAAATTGCAGTACTCAAGAATTTTGAAAAAACATTGAAAGTGATATTTAAAACTTGAAAAAAATAACCCAAAATTCTTAAAAAATGTGTTTAACATAAAAACAGGAGTTAAACGCCTAAGGCCATGTCACCACGGCACCGGTTTTGCAAACCGTCTGAAAAACCGGCCGCAAACTTTTACATGGGGCTCTATAGAAAACCCGTGTAGCGGCCCGAAAAACATTGTGCATGCACATTCTTCCGTCTGGTTTTCGGACGGAATCTGAACAAGTGAATGTGAAGGGGGAGAAAAGCCGTCCCCCTGCGACTGTGGGGACGACACAAAAATCGGACAAATACCAGTCGGATAAACCGACCGGTATTTTTCCTGTGCCGTTGGTTCGCGGCCTAAGTGATGACATCTGATGACACGTTCCCTTCAAAAGGGTTTTTCCATTTCTAGAAAAAGCTCATCATCAGGGAGGTTCTAACATAGAAAAAAAAAACAAAAAACCTTTTAACCCCTTAACGACCGCGCACCGTCTTTTGACGGCGGCCGGTGCGGGTCGTTCGTCTGCAGCGACGTCTTTTGACGTCGCTGCAGACATCGGGGTTTGCGGCGCCCGGTGCCGCAGCTGCGCTGGGATCGGGGCTGAACTACATAGCCCCGATCCCAGAGCATGTCCTGCAGGCATCGGGGAGCGGAGGAAACCTCCGCAACCCGATGCTTTAACCCTTTGATTGCGGCGGTGCGTTACCGCAGCGCAATCAAAGGGATCCCCTGCTCTGTCGGGTGATCAGAACACCCGGTGACCCGACAGAGCCCGGGGAACGGCTGCACAGTCAGCTCTGGGGACCTAGCGTGGCCCCAGAGTTGTCTGTGTATGAAGCCAGTGATTAGGACGCACTGTGTGCTGTCCTAACCCACTGCCCTGTGTCAGACGACACAGATTAGCATGTATTAGCATATATGAATATGCTAATACATTACTAAGTGTAAAAAATTTTTTAAAAAAAATGTTAAACAGTTCTCCCTTCATGGGAGTCAAAAAAAAAGTACAAAAAAAACATAAAAAGTGTAAAAAAAAAAAAGAATAAAAAAAATAAATAATAAAATAAAAAATAAATATTTAATAAAAAATAATTGTACATAAATTACACGCACAAAAAAACCTACACATATTTGGTATCCACACGACCGTAATAACCTGTAGAATTAATCTAACAAGTTATTAAGTGTGAAATGTTAATGGTGTAAAAAAAAAAATGAAAAAAACAAAAACAATTTTTGGAAAAAAATAAAAAAAAATACTGCAATTATTTATAAGTGTACTTAAACTATTCCCTTATAAAGTACAACTTGTCTTGAATAAAACGAGGCCTCATCCAACTGCGTTATTGAAAAAATAAAAAAGTTACAACTGTTTAAATGCAAGGAGGCCAAAACTAAAAAAAATGTTCTGGTCATTAACTACTTTTCAGGCGTTCGGCTTAAGGGGTTAAACTCACTTCCTGCAGCTATTCTCAGACCTCACAGGTGTCTTCCTGGATGAACGGCGCGTGATCACTGAGGCCTGTGCCGGTGATATAATCACCGACACAGCGACCAGCGCTAGAACAGAGCAAGTTCAAAAGAAGGTGGTGGTTTTATTCTATAACCTTCCGGATAAAAAAAAACATTGAAAACCCCTCTAAACCTCACTTTTTCCCCTGTAAACAGCGCCACACCTCTTCATGGTTATGCCTGGTACTGCAGCTCAGCTTTATTATGGTGCTAAACTGCAGTAAAATGTGCAATATGTTTCTAGAAGGAAAAAAAAAAAGCCATATTTTTCTAATCATGGAAAAACCCTTTGATAATCATCCCTGACTATATCTTTACTCCAACAGATCCTACAACCCTTATTGAATGCTATTAAATCCTGTGCAGAGGGTTCCTTGCTATTGTAGATGTGCCATTCAGGTCTCCAGAAAAGTTGGGTGACATACCTGTTTCTGGGCTGTTGTCGCCCAACTTTCTCCAACAGGAAAAAAACAAAAGCTCTGTTCACATCACATATGTCAAGGCATCTGCCCTATATATTGCTGGATCCATGGCACGATAGACACCAGTGGAACCCGGCAGACCCCAACGACTCATATTTGGGTCTGTTCGGTTGCACTAAGACATTGGTCATTTTGGAGGGAAAATAGATCCACGCACAGGGCTTTTTTCTTCCTGTAAAAAATGATCATCTAAAATAAAGGGTTCCTGAAGGAGCCTCCGACCCATGTGTTAATAGTGCCAAAGAAATGCCTGGATACTATGAATAATCTAGCAGGGACAACGCCAATTCTTTAATTTACCAGTAAACAAGGGGTTTTTTTTTGTTTTTTTTTAAACTTCTCTGCAGAAATATGAGAACAATCTGATACAAGATATTAATGTAAGTCAGTGAATAAACATTGCCTAATTCAGTTAGATTTAATGTGAAACAAATGTACCAACATTTTGTAATCTCCTAAATGACAGAGTCTGATGCCGCCCCTGCAGCCCCCTCTACTGCTCAATACCCTGCACGCCCATTTTTCGATTCAAATATTTCAATGCACGATTACGACAGTGGAATTTTGTTACTGGGGATCTGTTTACCTCCGTGATCTCAGTCACTATACAAACTCACATTCAAAACCTCGTCCTTGCAGAACGCCAGGGCTTCCGGCTGCTTGTGCGGAGGGAACGCAGCTTCAAAGGCGGCTCGGGCTGCGCTGGCCGCGGGGGAGTACGTGTCGCACTGGGCGATGAGCCAGAAGCCCATCAGATTTTTTAGATGAGGGGCCAAATGTTTCTTGACTTTCAGGATAAGCTGCTCGAAGGCCTGTTGTGTCGCCTCCCGCACTCTACGGTCAAGATCCTGCAAAGCAAAAGAAGCTCATAGATCACAAAGACGACAGAACCAGCTCTGCTGCATCTGACAAAGTCCGCTGCTTCTCCATAGCACAGAGCACGGCCTCGAACCTCAGTCCATGGAGCTGCTGGAGCACAAGCAGCCAACAGCTTGGAAAAACAGAGAGTCACATTATTATGACCACTTCTTCTTTGGATATTGGTAGTGTGAAGTTCATGGAAGAAGTCTTTGGGAGGTGAGCTGGCTTGGTGGGTATATAAAGTGTGTGATAGAATGTCCCTACACACATCCCCCGTTGACGTCATTGGTAGGTGGTGCATTTTAGCAGAGTCGCAAAAAAGGACGATCATTGGCTTTCGGACAGAGGGTGGCAGTATTTGTGAAATTGTGCAGTTGGTGAGCTATTGGCGGCCGCTGCGGTGAAAGTATCGTAACTGGACAAATGGCGTTATTGTAATTAAAGGACAAGGAAACTGCAGAGTCCCACCTGCCATAGATGTGAGAGGAAAATGTTATATATTAAGCCACACCAGGGCGGACCAACATGCTATAGTGGAGCAGTTCACCAATAAAATAAACCAGGGGGCTATCAAAAGTGTGTCTAAGGCCGCAGGACGGGGGTCTCGGTGTGGGGGGGGGGGGGCCGGAGCGCGGCGGGGGCGCCGCTCCCTGGCCCCATAGACTGTCATTATCTACGCCGCGTACGCGCCGTAAATAACGTACATGTCACTTTCTCTCCTCCCGGCGGATTCGCCGAGCGGGGAGGAGCGACGGAATCCACTGTTCTCTTTGAGAGCAGTGGATTACCGTAATGACTCCGACGCATTGGCGCCGTACTGAAGCGCAAATCCGGCGCGCAGTACGGCGACAATCCACGGCAAAATAAGCCGTGTGAACGAGGCCTAACAACAGCTCAGTAAACCCTAATGCATATAGGGCTCTGAAGCAGACAGATAACACTACACCTCTGCTAATGACATTGCCTCAGCAGAAAAGGCTTCATTGGAATTAGACCTTCTCAAAAGAGTCATGTTTTCTGCTTCATCAAGCGGATGGATATTGGTGTGTCAGACAACAACACAGAACAAACACCTTGCAACCATTGCTGGAAGAACACAATTTGGTGGTGGTAGCATTATGTTTACATGGTAGTCATCCATGTGGAGGGCACTTTAAATCAATTTGGGTTGAATCCATCCTTGCAGATCACATACACCCATACATGCAGATTGTCTTTCCTGTGGTGGTCAGGGTCTTACAGCAAGTCATGTCACACGGCTAGAAATCCAAAATTGGTTGGAAGGGCATGGCCAGCTTCCAAGCACTACCCTGAACCCCTAATCCTCCAGACTTAAACTTATGAGCATCTATAGGAACAGCTTGATGTTGGCGTTGGCTCTATTGACCCTCTAGCAGCTGTGGGATGCAGTCAGCAGGGCTCCAGATAGATGTGACAACCTACCGGGAGCTTATTGAGTCACTCCCAGCCTCTCTAGTAGCTGTCCGTGCTGCACACAATGTTTACTAGCTGGTGGTCATAATAATGGGACTCAGCTGTGGATAAGCAACATACATTTGCTGGGTACAACAGCCTGGCACTTGTAAATAGGAATATACAATGCATAATATGCAATGAGCAAGAAGTCTGCAATATACAAAGGGAAAACAAGTTTTTGGTCAGTACTGCCAAAAATGAGCCAAACATGTCTATTCACACTGCAGTGCATTAACAGCTGGTCAGTGGATAGTCATGGACCTGGACATCTGCATATCTGCAGCTAATCTAGAAGATTGTGAATAGAGTCCAGTAAAATGTTAGCATTGTGCTATAACTTTTAAGGTTAGGACTATGGAATCTACAGCTAAAAGCCCTGTTCACATAAGGTCACAGATCCCGCTGTTTTGCCGTACCTTAGCAGATCTTGGCAGACAAGAAGTTAATGGAGTACATAGGACACCATTCACATTTGCTGTACAACGGATACATTACTGCATTATGGTATCCTCAATAAAGAGAAACTATAACACAGAGTGAACGGGGCCTAAGAGTATGTTCACACGGCTTATTTTGGGGCGCATTACGCCGCGTAATTCGCGGATTACGCCTCCTCACCCCGCTCGTACAATATGATCGTATTGTACGTGCGAGCAGATAAATGACATGCATGTCTATGGGATTGTTGGGGCCCCCCCCCCCCCCCCATTCAGCTCGACTCCCGAACACCCGGCGTATTTGCGGGACGTACATTACGCGCCGCAATTATGCCATGTGAACATAGCCTAATAAGATGTCACAAGTGACTGCAACTAGGTGCATAGTGCTACATGGTGTCCACAGAATGTATGGACCCCCTGACAGGACAGTGTCATGTGGTCTATAGACACCTAAGGGTATGTTCATACGGCATAATTTGGCGCGCCTTTCGCTGCATATTGCGAGTTATACGCGGCGAAATGCGCACCGCCATTACGGTAATCCATATCTCTCATACAGAACTATGGATTACGCCTCGTCCCCCCCGCCCCACGCGTACAATACGATGGTATTGTACACGCGGGAAGATAAGCGACATGTCAATTCTTCGCGGCAATTACGCACCGCAGGTAATGCATGTCACTGGGGCCGGTAGGCTGCCGCCCGCCCCGTGCTTTGGGAATACGCGCGACACGTGCCGCAATTACGCCGTGTGAACATACCCCAAGAGGAATGGGAGCACACAGTCATCAATTGATTCATAAACTTCCAGGAGGAATAAAGAAAAAAAACACAAAGTGAAGAAGAGCCGACAGAATAGTTATTATATAAGCAATGAAGACAGTCACTTCAATACGTCAGGAGAGCGGCCCGATCAAGTGAAACGCACAGTCAAATACTGCAGGACAGTCCAGACTGAGGAGGTGAACTTACCACAGTCTGCAGCAGAGTCGGGGGCTTTTAGCTATTTATTTATTCTGTTTCTGTGTTTATGAGGATAAGAATATTTTGGTACCTTCTGGTCACACATTGCACTTACCAAGGAAATCTTGCAGTAGTTGCGAGGCCAATATGGCAGGACGCCCCTAACAATCTCCATCTCTCTCTCCTTGCACATTGCACCAAATTCTTGCATTGCCTAAAAAATTGAAGTACACAGAGACCAGGTTATTTTGTGATGGACACATGCCATACCGAGTGAAGACTGCACGGGTACTAGTATGTTCCTCTATATTCACTTGGGAGGCGGAGAGGGAACGCCACGGGCCCAGGAAAGGGAGGAGGAAAAGCCACGGGCCCAGGAAAGGGAGGAGGGAAAGCCACGGGCCCAGGAAAGGGAGGAGGAAAAGCCACGGGCCCAGGAAAGGGAGGAGGGAAAGCCACCGCCTCTTGGAGGGGGTAGGATGGGGAAAGAGGAGAAAAGCCATGAAAAAAGGTAAGGACTTGTCCCCACAGACGGTTTTTCAGCTGGTTTTACAGATGGCTTTCAAAACCAAAAACCGTCTGTCAAACTTTAACACAGACCTTAATGGAAAAACGGATTTTCCAATGGACGCTTTTTTACACTGCTGGACTGTCCGGAAAGCATTGTACAAGTTCATTCTTCTGCCTGGTTTTCGGGCGGGACATGAACATGTTGGTGCAAAGGGGGAGGGCTTGAAACCGCAAACCGCAGAGAAAAGCCGTCCCCCTGCATGCCAGAAACAGAGCAAATACCCGACCGGTATTACCTGTGCCATGTAAGTGCGGCCTAAGAAATAAAGGGCAGTATGATAGGGTGGAGAGTGAACATACACTACTCACAAAAAGTTAGGGATACTTGGCTTTTGGTTGAAATTTCAGAATGAGCATTTCTTAAAAAAATGTAAATGCACTAAATGAGAGCATCTCTTAACTTCAGAATGCACATGTCCAACTGTTCAATGCTTCAGTATTTTTTGCACAACTTGCTGATCTCTAACAAGGAGCTTAATGGCAAAACTCTGAATCACCCAATACATTTAGGGGATCAATCTGATTTGGGATCTAAACAGTCCTCCTCATCCTGCTGTTCACATTTTGACATCATGAGACCAAGACAACACCTTAGAATTAATCAACAGTATCTCGCGATTGCGATGCTTCAAGCAGGATGCTCTCAAACGGAAGTGGCCACTGAGCTTAGAATGTCATCAGCAGGTTGTATCAGAGATACAGATAAACTGGAAGGGTCACAGAAAGTTAAAGAAGTGGATGGTGTTTTGACTCCATCACACACCGATGCCCTGCGGAACCAGATGATGAATACCACACAAATACAGGCACGTTTAGGGGAAGGTGAGAGGCAGCCAAGCATCACATCAGACCATTCGCAACCATTTACATCAGCGTAGTGTGTGTGCTAGACAAACAGCAAGGGTACCTGACAGAGCATAGCATTCTCCTTGACATCTCCAGCATCGTTGGCGGCCATCATTTCTGCTCAGAATTAATCGACTTTTCTCACTGAAGAGCACTGAGGACCACTGGTACCATGTCCAGCGTAGATGCTCAATGGCCCATGCAAGACCATGAAGCCTTTGCCTAGTGGTGTAGTCAGGTAATTTAGTCCGCAGACTATACTGATGTAAACAGTTACGAAAGGTCTGACATGACACTTGGTTGCCTCCTCACCTGCCTTAAACATGCCTGGAGCTGTGCGGCATTCATCATCCGGTTCCACGGGGCATTATGTATAATGAAGTGGTCATCAGAGTGTGATGGAGCCAAAGGATGTCCACTTCTTTGCCTTTCTGTGACTCTTCCAGTCTCTCTGTATTTCTGCTGCAACCTGCTGAGGATACTTTGTGACACTCTAAGCTCAGTGGCCACTTCTGTCTGAGAGAATCCTGCTTGAAGCCTCACAATAGTGAGGTACTGTTGATCAATTCTAAGGGTTTTTTTTGGTCCCATGATGTGAAACTGTGAACAGTATGATGAGGAGGACTGTTTACATCCCGATTCAAATAGATCCCTAAAATGTATTGTGTGATTCAGGGATCAAACACCTGTTGGGAATTTTGCCATTAAGTTCCTTGTTAAAGATCAGCAAGTTGTGCAACAAGTACTGAAATACTGAACAGTTGGATATGTGACTGTTGTTTACTGCTAGTAGAGCGCTGCTGATATTGTATTGTGTTTGCCTTATAAAGTTAATCGCTTGTCTCATTTATTCATTTAAAAAAATGTTTAAGAAATGTTATGTTCATTCTGAAATGTTAACCAAAAGCCAAATATCCCGAACTTTTTGTGAGCAGTGTTTGTAGAATGAAGTAGATGAAAAAAGGAGAGAAAATAGTAAGGAAGGGGAAAGGAGATCTTCATCACTTTTATAATGGATACCATGTTACTACTGAATTCAGGGCTGTGGAGTCGGCAAGCCAAAGCCCCGACTCCTCAATTTCCCAAACCTCTGACTCCTGACTCCTCATACACGGCGCATGTTTAAGTGATAACTTTACTGTAGTGAAATAGTAACATCAGGTTTTTTATCACCCTTATGATACAATAATCAAGCTATTTAGGTAGAACAGACACTGACAAGCAAAAGGGTAACAATGTTGTGATCTTCAGGCTTCATATCTCACAATACACTACAACATTGAACATGAGGCTACCATAACTTTATAGACAATCCTCTTCCCTATCTTATACATAAATGTGACTTGAAAGTATTGAGCATCTGCTTAGTTCTGCAGATTCTTTCCTGTAACTGCATTGTTACTGTTTTGCTCCTAAAAATCAAAATGTTATTTTTATTATTTTGTTAGTATTTGGTAAATCCACCTTTGGTTTTCAAGACTGCCTGAATCCTTCTGGGCTCTGGATCAGACTCCAGCATATCTTGCCCAAAATCTGATCCCAGGTCTCTTCTACACGTTCCCAATGTTGGTGCACACTGGATTTGGATAGGAATACAGCTTTTTCTTCAATTCTCCCCACAAGTGTTGGATTGGGTTGAGTTCTGGGGACTGTGGAGGCCAATACAACAACTCTACCTCATTGTCATTGACCCCTTCCTTCTCCAACCTTGACATATGCTTCAGGTCGTTGTCCTGCTGGACACTATGTCGTCCTTTTCATCCCCATAGTACTCGAGTGTATGAAGTAACTCCTCTTGTAGGACACTCGCATATAGCTCCGCATTGAGATCATCATCAATCCTGGTCAATTATCCAACATCTTTGGATGTGACACCTCCCCATATCCTCAGGCTTCTTCCACCAAACTTGACAGTTCCTCCAGCTTCTCACTCCGTTTGGCCCTTTTCCCTTGATTCTTAAAAAACCCATTCGCCCCCATCAGAGTCCGGTCTATTGACTTTCATCTCTTCGCTCCAAATCCCCCGTTTCCAATCTTCCATTTTTCATACTTTTCTGTAAACTCTTTTCCGACGCTTCTTATGATGAGATTGAAGTCGCGGCTTCTTCCCCTGTTTTAGGGCATCATTCCAGACCTGTGTAATGCATGTCCCCCGGTGCTCGCATGGACGTCTGTGATCTCACTCCTAGGAAGCCTACGAGCCGCCTCCACTGCTGTGTCTGTCGCGTCAGAACTGATTGACTTGTTGACTCTGATATTTCCCCTGGATGTGACGTCACCTCTTGGCTCTTGAATGAATAGACAGACTTCATTTCATATTCTTCCCGCTGTCATGGCCTCACGTGATGCAGTTTGGCAATTGTCTTGGCCCAAAACAATTGTGACTGGTTGCGCTTCTTTTATTTTGGGGAAATCTTTTTTCATGGCGCTCGAACCATGACCTTTCATTTGGGAATCACCTAAAACACATGAGCTATTAGGGAATGTGTGAACAGGTTGTAATTTGTTGTATCAGAAAAAAGTTTTTTTTCCACACCAGGACAAAAAAGTAACAATGCAATTTCATGAAAGAATCGCAAAAAATAAGCTTTAAAAATATTTGCAGATCAAATGTATGAAATATGAAAACCCCAAGATGATGTCTGAAAATGAGGGGTCTCATTTTTAAAGCTGTAGTGGATGGCGGTATGGAGGCTAAATCAAAAGTCAAAACAGTTTTAAACCCTTTTCTTGTCAGGAAAAAATTATTTATTGAATAGGGTTTCAAACACAAAAAAAATTGTAAATAAAAAATGCTGCAGGAAGGGGAAAAAAAACATTTTTCAACAAAAATGACCTGAATAACATTTGTGGAGCTTTGAATTTGTTCTGGGGAAAATAGTTATTGCCTCCATCAATCCTGCATAATGACCTCACATCCTCTCTTATTCCCCCGCTAGAACGGCCCTCTACACTAACTTGGGGGCAACATCTCTAAAATGTCGGGGTAAAAGGAATTCCCTCAGCCAAGCGGGTTTTTGATGAAGGGTTTGAACTCTTCTCTTTTAAAACGGGTAAAACTTTTGCTGAAATCTTTTGCCCTGGGAGGGGAATTTTTCCCCCCTGGGGCAGCGCTTTCCTGCTCCATGTCATCAATTATACTCTCATGTGATGAGACGAAATATTGGAGCATACCGGGCCCGGGACCCAATTTTCTTCTCTTTGCAAAAACCAACTGGACCAACTTATTATATTTTTGGGGTCGGAGTCGCCCCATTTGCCTCATCCACCCCTTTACCTTTACTTATAGTGACATCACTTTGGAAAAGCTTACGCAGGAAATTGGGAAATCTGCATCCACAAGATTGTCAACCTCCTCTGCCCCCTGCACAGCAGGGACATAACCCAGGTCACTTTGTGCTGTTCCAAACCCAACAAAACCGGGTATGGTGCCACTTTCCTTGGCGAGTACCCTCTGCGCCCTTCCACTGTTTAGGGCTGCAAAACAAAAACAGCAAAAAAAGGGAACAGACGTTAACCCAAAAAAGGGGGCAAAAAAAGAAATAACCCCTATGGGGACTCCCCCCAAGTAGGGAACAATGCCCCTTTTTACCCACATATACCCCAATTACGCTAAACACCAACAGTACTCAGACAGCCATACTCCATCTGATTGAAAAAGCAGGGTCTGCAAAAGTGGGCCCCAGGCGTCCTAAACTGCACCCTCCAGCTGTTGGGGAAAATACAACTCCCCCTCTGCAATTATAAATCTTAACGTGGGAAATGGGATTGTAGTTTTTCCCCAAAAGTGGAGAGCCCAGTTTGGGAGCCCGTTTTTAGCCACGCACAACTACAACTCCCCCATGGGCCGGGGACGGCACTTTCCAACATTTAGAGACCCAAAAGCTGGAAATCACTGCTGTGTATTACACAGGATAGGAGGATGTAAAATTGTCCGGTCCAATAATGTTTAGTCCTCCCCCCAAAACCCCTAAAAGGGGGGTTTTGCTCTATTGTGATGAATGGAGTGGGCCTCTGCTCTGTACGAAACCTGGAATTGAGGGGGGATCCCTGGGGGGACAGTGGGGGGGGCTTAGGGAAGTATTAGGATTTTTTTTGGAACCCCAGGCCCCAAAGGCCTGTTTTTTTTTCCCGGACAACCCTTTAAATTTCTACACTCTGGGGGGGTTGGGGGACTTTTATGAAAAAATGTTTGGTATAAGGGTAAAAATTTACCCGGGGTCCTGCTTGTGGAACATCCCCTTTTCTTGCATCTCTGGGTCCATCTAAACAGACCCCGACGCATCTAACAATTTTGCATGGTTTATCACTGCCGGCAATGCAGACCGCGCGGGGTTTCACATGATTTATCCCGCTGCGTGTTTACATCGGTCTGTCGTCCCTTCTGGTTTCGTCCAAGAAAAACATGTCATTTCTTGGATCGCATCGAAAGACGAACCCAAGGGCGATGCAAACACGCAGCGGGAACTTTCCATGTGAAGCTTCATGTAACGCCGGCGCCTCGTCATTGCCCCGGAGTGTAAAGTCACTGCTAAATTGTTAGATGCGGGCCCCTGGGGCCTTCTGAGGGACCCAGGAAAGCATCAGAAAAGCGGATGTTCATACGGAGGCAGGACACCACGTGAACATACCCTAAGGCTTTCTTTGTTGCCCATAGCAACCAATCATAGCTCCACTTTTATTTTATACAGTGGTCTGAAAAAATTAGAGGGGAGCTCTGATTGGTTGCTATGGGCAACAAAGACAGTCTTACACCTAGACAGTTCTCATACATGTGGCTCTTGGTGTGCAGGAGAGTTGGTGCTGAAGGTCATCTTATCCCAGGGAAGACGGTCAACGAGCCAATTATCTGTTTATGAAAAATACAATGGATTACATACCGCACAGAAATACAAACATGGCGCCTCCCAGTATCCTGGAGCCACTGTACCTGTGGGACTCCTGTCTGTGTGAATAGTCGGGGTCTGGATACTGAGGGTCTGCTGCAGTCTGACACCTCTAGGAGGGGCCCAACCATGTGATCCCCTATAGAACCGGGGCCGCCCTCCTAATCTCATAGGTATAATGGTTACTGAGGAGATCCCCTACTCAGGACCAGAGCGGCGATCCGCAGGGAGAGCCTATAACAACACTGGGGCCCCCAAAACCCGATGACGTCCCGGGCCCACCTCCCGGGAAAAGCCACCTGCAACCCGCAGGTCCTGAGCCTCCAGCCCCTAATGCCTCTGTCTGTGATAGGAGTTGGACAACTTTATGCAAGTGCTTTCCAATTTCCCCCCTAGGGGCCCCCACCTCTTTAAAAGGGATAAACTAGTCCCCTGTGGGGGCACTGGCCCCATCCTCTAGTCAGCCCCCCGTGCCAACCAAACCCAGTCACCCCTCTACAACCAACCTAAGCCAGCAATAGAACTACAAGTCCCAGCATGCGCCGCAACTAAAGCCAGCCAGGCCCAGCGCTGCCGGCTCCCAGCTGACCCAGCACGGTGCAGGGTCCCCAGTCTGCGCCGCGTCACTCACCCGGACATTCCCTTTCGTCCTCTGCTTATTCTTTCCCCCCATTGTCGGCTTCAGCCCGGGCTCGGTCACTCACGCTGACCCCCGTCGCGGAAGAGATAGATCGGCGCTCGATTACTTCTCGTGCAGCTCTTTCACTGCGTCATCACTAGCGCGGCCGCTGCCCTGCTTCCGCCCTCACTCGATCGATTCAATCGGCACTCGGCTTGTACAGTAATCGCTGCGCAAATTTCTTAGAATATTGTTACAGATTCTTTTAAAGTGATCTGGATTATTAATCCATCATGAATATGGCAGGGAATAGAAGAGATGACAGAAGCATGGGAAGGGGTTGTGGGATAAATAGTGGTCTTTAGAAATGGGGCTTTATTGCAAAAAATATATTACGCCAAGTCTCTTGGGAAATTTTTCGGGGAGATTAAATCAGAATGTATAACCTCAATCCCCTCGTTACCTGGGGGCTCCCTTTTTGGGAGGGACAGTCCCTACTTTATTCAAGCCTTCCTCCCTTTCTCTTAAAGGGGGTTTTCTCGCTAAAGAATGTTTAAAATTTGTGGGGAACACAAAATAAAACTTTTCCAAATATATTGCTTTTTTTCCTCTTTTTTTTCCCTAAGGAGTACAAGTGAATTTATGACCCCCCGGGCTTTTCAGTTCCCTCAGAAAACCGCCCTGTAAAAAATTTCTCCCCCTGTGTTTTTTCAATGAATAACGGTGATGATTCTCACACAGGTTGGGCGTGTCGGCTGCACCAAACCTTAAGGGGTATAAACTGGGAAATTGACTAAAACTTAACTTTTAAAAAATTACATAAGAGGGGAAAAAAAATAAAAACTCCCAAAAATACAAAGCTAACAAAAGACTATCCCCACCAATAAACACTGCCAACCAAAAATTTTGGGAAATTCGCCCGATTGGGTGTCCCCAACCAGTACCTCCTACACCTCACCCTCGAACTTTCAGCTAAAGTAGACTCCAATAAGAAAATGATATACTCCTTATATTAAAAATTTTGTCAATCCCATCAACATCTAGGGCAATAAATGCTGATGAAAAAATGTAAGGTGTTTTTACAGACACAATAACCCCTGTAACCTACAGGTTTCAATAGGTAGCTAAAAAAAAATTCCATACACAAAAAAAATTTCTGGGGTCCAACCCTGAACATCCAGTACCTTCCGAGCGTTTCCCCCCCAAAGAGTTTGGGTTTATCAGGGAAAAGAAAAATGTACAGAGAAAAAAACAAAAATTGACACATATAGCAAATATAATATACTCACGACCCCGATAATAAGATCAATAAAATTTTAAAAAAAGCAGAGTCCTAGGATCGTATAAGCGGGGTCTCTGAGTCCACGGGGTAACAAAAAAAAAAAGCCCAAATGGTGGTGGGCAAGGGAGCAAGAACAGGAAAAGGGTTTTTAAATATTCCCCCCAAATTTAAAATGTAATAAAGATGTCCTTTTGTCGGGTGAATAGGTAAATAATAAGCAGGGTTGTTTTCCGCGTCTCAAAATTTTGTCGGGCGCATGCGCCGCCAGAAAAATCGTGGACAGTTTTTGAGATTTTTGTAACTTCTCCCATCAATTTTAAGGGTTACGACAGATTTCTATTGAAAACTCAGGCATTGAGGTAATGGTAAATTCTGGTCTGTTCCATTGATGTTGGGGCCCCTTTTTAATGCTCCTTTTCCTCATGAAAAAGGATTGGAGGCTGTTGGGTACAAATTTTCTATGAGAATATTCATCTGGGGGCCCCAAACAAGGGACCCTTTCTTGGTTGCCCCAAACCTTTAATTTTTCTTAACACAAAAATTATTTTACTTTTCGACGGAAGTATTCACCTGTCGGGGGCACGGCTATGGGGACCCAATTTTGCTCCTACCTATGCCAATCTGCTCCTGGGCTGGGGGGGGAAGATTACTGTCGTCTTTTCCCAAATATCAAGAAATTTTGGGGAGAACGGGGGTGTTCGGGGGCAGAAAACCCATTGATAAATTATTATCTTTGGCGGGACTAAAAACTCTTTTTGCTTTTTTTGTGGGGTGTCTAAATTTATAAATAAATATGGGCCCCTGGGGCCCCCCCAGGAGATTGATTTTTCAAAAACTTATTTTTTTGGGATTTAAAAAATCCCCAAAGGGTGGGGAATTTGGTGCTCTGAACACCATAGCCCCCCTTTAAGACCTGGCTGGTAAACAGTCTATTGAGAGGGGAAAGGCTCCCCCGGGTTTTTTCTTTTAAAACCGGTATCCCCTAAGGGCCAGTACACTGAATAGTAGGAATTGAAACCGAATGAGTTTTTTTTAAATCAGAAGCAGATCCCACAAAAAAGGGAAGGTTTCGCAACGGGGGTACCCAAAAAAGGGTTTCCTCTCAGAAGCCTATAACAATCCCCATGATAATGATAAAAAAACTTTTTTGGGGGAAAACGAAAGGTTGAGCCCCCCACATGATATCGTGAAAAATCTTTGGGGAACCTTTGAGGGAGTCGCAAAACAGATTCAGGAATTAATAAACTTTTTTTGGCCCTCTCCTCGAGCACGATTCAGATACTCTGAATTTATTGAACCACGTCCAAGCATTATTTTTAGAAAGGGTAAAAAAAAATTGGATTTTTTGGTGAAATAGCCACTTTTAAATCTCCTACTAAAAACAACTGGTTTTCATGGGGGATTGGGGTCCCTTTTAGATGGGGTGGTTTGTTAAGGGGCTTGTTTTTTTCATAATTTTTTTCAAAGATTTTCAGTTTTAAATTGAAACAAAACGTATTTTGATATGCAAGACTAGCAAATTGCAAAAGCAAGGGCATAGCCCCCATCAATGTTATGCGGGTTCCCCCATTAATGTAAAATTTAAAAACCAAACTTTTAAATTTAGACGTCGTATTTTGGAAAAATTTTTAAGGGGATTTTAAAAACCCCAAGCGACACCACAGGGGGCACGTCACATAACCCTTTCATAGGACTAAAACCCCTTTTCTTGTCCCTTTTTTATAGTTGAGGGGTTTTGAAAACCCTCAGTGAGAGGGGGGGAAAATTTTGGGCCGCAAAAATACTTTACGGAAAATTTCGTTGATTTTCCTTCTGAAGACTCTTAAAACCCAAAAGGGGGCTGAAAAATAATTTATCATTTATTCATTTTTTCTAAAATATTGGGCCGGTATTTAAATTGGGAAAAATTGCTTTTTTGTCCTATTTTCAAATTGAATATATATTTTTTTATCCTTATTTTGTTTTATTTTATTGGGTGACAAGTAAAAACATTAAATATTTTTGGGTTTCCCCTTTTTCGGAGAAAGTTTTTTCTAATTTTTCTTTTTTTCTATTATCGAAACAATCTTGTCCCCTAGGGAAACAATATGTTTTTTTATACAGGGTAACATTTGCATCTGCCCGCAGCTTTAAAAATTTTTTATCTTTAAATTTGGGAACTCAAGCTTTTATTAATTTAAACTATGGAATTTTTGCATCAAGGCTTTTTGGGTTTTTTTTTCAAATGGTTTATATTTAATTTTTATCGCCCCTATATCCCTCTATTTTTGGGGGAAAAACGCTGGGTTTTTTACACCTTTGGGGTTGAATGGGTATTCCTTTGCCTCTAGGGCGGTTTCGCGTTTCGCCTGGGTGGGCCCCTGGCAACACTTGCTCTCTTTCTGTCCCCTTTCATAATCCGCATATTGCGGATTTCCCCGGCCGCAGCGCATTTTAGGGGCAATGTCACCACGGGCCTTTTTTGCGTGTAGTGCGCTTTTTCCCGGGTGCGTGGGTTTTTGGGGGGTTTCCATGGCTGTAAATCTTTGCGATCCCTTTTGGCGGCGCATGCGCAGAAAAAAAAATTCTGAGACCTGGGAAAAGCATGTTTTTGTTTTTCCTATGTCACTCCTGACAATGGGGCATTTGCCCTTTTTTTCTTTAATTGGGTGAATATTTTAAAACCCTTTTCCTGTGGGTTTTCTCACTTCCTACCACCCTTTTGGGTGTCCTTTTGTTTCCATGGACCCCAGAGATCCCGCTTTCATTTCCCAGGCTTGTTTTTTATCATTTTTTTTTTTACCTTTTTTTGGGGGGCCCCCCCCCCTGAGTATATTAATTTGCTAAATGTTTTCAATTTTTTTTGTTTTTTCTTACACCCTTTTTTTCCCGATGAACCCCAAAAAATCTTTGGGGGGAAAAGCGTCGGGAAAGGTAATGGAAAGTTCTTTGGTTTTTGGGGAAACCCCCAGCAATTTTTGTGTTTGGGGGAAATTTCATTTAGCATACCTATTGGGATCCTTTTAGGATTACGGGGTTTTTTTGGTCTGCTATACACCTTTCATTTTTTTTATTAGCATTTATTGCCCTATGATGTTTGATGGATTGACTATTTAAAAACTTAGGAGTAAAATTATTCTTTTTATTTGGGGTTACTTTTAGCTGGGAGTTCTTGGGTGAGGGGTAGGAAGGTACGTGGTTGGGGGGCGCCCCCTTTCAGGGGGGAATTCCCCCCCCTAATTTTTGGTTAGGCAGTGTTTATGTGGTAGGGATAGTCATTTTGTTAGCTTAGTATTTTTTGGTGAGTGTTTATTTTTATCCCATCTAATGCAATTTAATAAAAGTTAAGTTTTAGTCATATTTCCTAGGATTTATACCACTTATGTGGTTTGGTGCATGATAATTGTTTTGGTATATCCAGGGTCATATATTTTCAGTAGGTTGTCTCCGCCTACTTTATTCCAAGTGTCCTGTGCTGCTCAGCAGTAAAAAGCTTGATTTATGTAAAATAAACAGAACTGTAATTAGGGCTTTTGTTTGAGAGATCAGATAAGAAGTCCTGTTAGTAGTTTGAGAAGCTAATCTGATCTAATTAGCATCTGAAAGCACAGCAAAGAGCTGTACAAGCACAGAGCTTATGCAAATGAGTCAGTCTGAACCAGGAAGTGACAGAGTATTTCATTCATGCATTCTCTGAAACTCTGAAGGAAGACAACTCCTTTAAAGGGGTTTTCCTATGTCAGACATCTATGGCATATCAATAAATGTCTGATAGATGTGGGTTCCACCTCTAGGAATTGAACCTATCCTAAAAGTGGGTCCACAAAGTTCTCCATGCATTGAATAGAAATGTGGCCGCGCATGCATAACTCCCAACTTTTAAAGGGAATGTGTCATCAAAAAATGAGTCATTGTTTAAGTCCCATTTTTATGTTAAACACATTTTTTTTATTTTTCAGATCACTTTCAGTATTTTTTAATAATTCTTAAGTTTTGCAGTTTTCACTTTGGCCAGTAGGCCTTGCTTGCACTGCTTTAACAGCAGTCAGAGAGATGCTTTACAGCAGCTTCATGCACATAGGAGACTTAAAGGGGTTGTCTCGCTACAATGATTGGGTTTTAATTAAAAGATCTTTAAAAAACAAGCAGCTTTGCAATATATGTTCATTACAAATGTCCTACTGATTTTGAGTTATCCCTGTTAGTAGTAATACATCAGCTTCTCAAATCTCTATAGCAGCCGACCTGTTGATCTTTATCTCACTGGCTGTCAGGTCTGGTGACTCATCACCTTCTGAATACAGGTCAGAGCAGAGAGCCCCTCCTGCACAGTATGCTTCTGTAGTGGAGAGAGGGGGAGTGAGGACTCTGGCTTCTGTGTCTGTGTGGATTAACCCTGTGTGTGCTTGCTCCCTCCTGCTCTCTACACAGATTGAAGAGAGCAGAGGTGAGGCTGATCAATAGATGTGACAGCAGTGACCCTGTGTGTTACTATAATCATGATGTGTCTGTGGAGCTGTGACTATACTAATAGAACAGATCAGGGGGGCATGTGAACGGTTCATATCCCTCACTGCTCTGCTCTATTAGTGACACATTGTGATTATAGTAACTCACTTCACAGCTGCCCTGTGTCTGTTCTGACAGGATTTGTTTGTTGTTGCTTGAGATGTGGAGATTTGTATGCTAAGCAGGGGGTATAGGAACACTTACATCCCCCCTGCTCTATTAGCATACACAGCTTCACAGACCTCTCCACACTCATAGACCAGCCCTCTCCCTGCTGTCTCCTGACTGTGTAGAAAAGCAGCAAGAGCCTGCAGCAGACCTAGGCAGGCACACACAGGGTTAACTCTGGCAGCAAACCCCCTCGCTCTCTCCCCCTGCTGTATAGAAGGAGAGCTTTCTGTGTGCTGAGGGGAGGGGGGAAGAGGGAGGAGAAGAGGCAGACAAGAAGCACGCCCCTGAATTCAAAAATCCTATGCTAACAGTGACATTGAAGTAGGCTGAAAGCCTGTCGTGAGACAACTCCTTTAAGACTGACTCAGTCCCATTGACTTCTATAGGAGAGTTTTCTAGTCATGCTCTGTGACCTGGGAAGAAATCAGTGTGCAGGGAGGTGAAAGGGTGAACTGTGATTATCTCCTCTTGTGACTGGTGGATCCTGTGTCATCTATTCACACCGGTGTCTGCTTTCAGTTTGACCCTCTTTGTGCTGATAATGAGCAGACAACTGAGAACCTTTCTGTACAGAACAGGAAGTGTCAGAATATTATTAGGCCTAGTGGCCAAAGTGAAAACTGCAGGACTTAAGAATTATTAAAAAATATTGAAAGTGATATGGAAAATTAAAAAAGGATATAACCAAAATTTCTTAAAAAATGTGTTTAACATAAAAATGTGAGTTAAACAATAAGTCATTTTTGATGACACATTCCCTTTAAGATGGTCAAAGAGGGACATATAGGGTGGCATGTGTGAACGGGGCTGCGCCTGATACCTAGTGTTTTTTCAGCCCGACATCTAGTGCAGCCCCGTTCATACATTTTTACAATGGCCGCATGCCAATATCAGGCGCATGACAGAGCGCCCACGTTTCGCACTAGAACCGTACGAAGCTATAGATTTATAGCTTCAGTACGGCAATTCCAGGCGCATTACTGCTGGAACAGGTAAACCACTTTCAGAGTGTCCGAAGTTCGGTGCTGCACGACCTGTGTAATGACGTCAATCCCTGCTATCAGATAGAACAAACAGCATGGGAGAAGGAGTACACATGGCACTTGTGAAACCAGAAAGACTTCAGAAGATGATAAAATCACTTGTATTCCTTAACAAAAAAAGATGAACAAAGCAATATATTTGGAAAACGTCTTCATTTAGTGTTCCCAACATTTTGAAAGCTATTCTTTGTAGTGAGACAACCCCTTTAAGTGAGAGTCTAATATACAATTAGGAGCCTGACAGGTATTTGTTGGAGCAATATAGTAAGTTTATTAAAGCAAATCTATTTTCAATTTAAAAAGAGAGGCAGTAAAGAGTAAAGTAGGACATGAGTAAACAGGGACTGTCCCTCCAAAAGAGGGAACTTGGGAGGCATGTGCATGCGTGGTGCTGTCCAGGGACATAGCTATAGGTGGTGCAGAGGTAGCAACTACTACCGGGCCCAAGAGGCCCCTCTTCCACATATGAAAGTACCAGTATTATAAATGATACATGGTAGGTGGGGGCCCTCATATATATTTTGGATTGGGGCCCAGGAGCTTTTAAGTTACGCCTCTTGCTCTGTCCAGTAATTTAATGGGCAGTCTATGGAACAGACAGGGCTGCACATGCGGGGCCACCTCCTTGTTCTACACAGAGAAGTACGGTGCCCTTTCACAAGTCCCATTATCCCACCTCTGGTTCCCGCACCTATGAGACAAATGCTATCAATATGCCAAAAATGTCTAAAATTGGAAAGCTTCTTTCAATGTCCCTAATTTTGATATGGGGAATAAATTTGTTTTATCACATTTATTTTACTTTTTTGATCCAGAAAATATCTGCCTGGTTCCTAAATATATATTAGAGCCCACGTTGTAGCTAATTATGTGATTTAGTTCAATTTAGATGTTAAAGGGGTTGTCTCACTACGAAGAATAGCTTTCAAAATGTAGGGAACACTAAATGAAGACATTTTCCAAATACATTGCTTTGTTCATCTTTTTTTGTTAAGGAGCTACAAATGATTTAACACCTTCTGAGCTTTATTTGGTTCCCCCAGTGGCCGACCTGTTTACTCTTTACCCCCTGCTGTTTGTTCTATGTGCTAGCAGGGGGCAACAGTCATCACAAAGGTCATGGCAGCTCTGTGCTGGCCAGCAGTAAAAAACTTGTTTTTGTCTGATCTTTCAGACAAAAGCCTGTAATTAGTACTGTTTACTTTAGATAAATCTTGTACTAGCAGTTCTGGAAAGCTTCTAAGCTAATCTAAACTAATTAGCAGACTGAAAACAAGGAGTTGAATACACAGAGTGAATGCACAGAGCTCCTATGCAAATTACAAACAGTCTGACCAGGAAGTGACAGGATGCATCTACGAAACTCTGAGGGGAGACAACCCCTTTAAACATTTATTTATTTTCAGATTTTTGTGCCATTTTGTAAGTTAAAATATATGATACGTTTTATCAATCATACAGATGTGAAGAAAAGGGTGGGTCTTTCACAGCATGAACTATAAATGCCACCTTTAACTGTTAAGAATTATGCTGCTGCAACAGTGCCAGTTGCACTAACTTCCAGCGGTGGTAGTTGGAGTGCCTCCATAGGTGTTTTTAGCAGATGTTCCCTCTTGAATAGTTTCTGACAATGTGCTTTATAATTAGTTGTAGCTTGTGCGCCCATGGTTAGGGTCAACCAAAATGCCCCCAGAAGTTGTTCCAACGAGTGTGGACCATGAGACAATGCTTTTTCATGAATACTGTCATCCAAAGTGCCCCTATAAGGTGTTCGAACCAGTGTAGACCCTGAGCAGTGTCAGCCAAAGTGCCCCCATAAATGGTTTGAACCAGTGTCAACCAATGCTGTTCCATGAGTAGTGTCAGCCAAAGAGCTCTGCTGTGAGTAGTGTTAGCCAAAGTGTTCCTAAGAGAAGTGCTACAAAAAGTACCCTCATGAGGGTTGCCAAGGTGCTCCCTTGAGTAGGTCCATCCAGTGTGCCCCCATGAATAGTTTCATGTAAGTGAGTCTACATTATACTGTCAGCTAAAGTGTCTCCTGAGTAATGGCATCCACTATGTCCAATAAGTAGCATCAGACAAGGTACCATCAAGGAATAGTGCCAGACGAAACATCCTTCATGACTAGTGCCATCTATTGTGTCCCCATCGGTACTGTCAGTCATATAACTGTATGAATAGTGACAATAAAAGTGTTCCCATGAGTAGGTAGTGTATGCCAAAGTGCCACTATGAGTGGTGCCATCCACTGTGTCCCCATGAGAAGTGCAGCCAAAGTGAGTCCATGAATAGTGTCAGCCACTTACCCTCCTTACTTGCTCCAGTGACCCCATGAGTATTAGCAGCCCATGTGCATAGTGTTAGCAATATTACCCCATATAATATAGTGCCTCATATATAGTGCCAGCCAAAGTGTTCCGATGAGTAGTGCCATCCATTTTGCCCCTATGAGTAGTACCAGCCAGAATTCCCTTGAGGCTAGTGTCAGCCAGAGAGAAATACATGAGGTAATTGACAAAAAAAATTGACACAAACTGACTTTGCTATGAATTATTAGACACAAATCTGTACTTATGCTATATCCTTCTATGCTTCTGACACCTGACATTGCCCTGTTTGGCAGGAATAACTCTGAGTGGGTACGATAGCCATGACCTGGTGTGGTGTCTAGCAGGCAGTAAGGTGCACCAAATGTTTAATGTATCATGCCCCATTATAATTAATTTGCTCCACATTAAACATCTAGTTCTTCAGGTGTAGTTCTTGTAGCTGGAGATAGTAATAGATTATAACACAGTGAGAATAAATAACGAGGAATAGACCAGAATGACAAATAATACTTTTTATAGCAGAGCATTCTATCGAAAATCCTCATCTGTCAGGACAACAATTTGTGTAGATGGAGCTTTTCTGCCAAGTATCGGTGTCACATACGCACTTACCAGCACATGACGTGGGGGGCACTGTAAAGGAGTTGATTTATTTCCACTCACCCTTCACTCAGGTGAAAAACTGAGCAAAAATCACACCCCAACACAGTCCAGGCACCCCAAATATATTCACTGCCACCACCTTCCTCAATAATCAAAATAAATCGATAAATAATCAAAATCGGAGTGAAGGGCTCAGATACCCAGAAAAACCACTTACCAGCACTTACAGGGTTAAAACACTCTCATCAAAAACTGCTGTCCAGCAGTCATAGGGTTAAACACTTAGATCAAGGGTATGGATTCTTAGAGCATGCAAGGACCAAACTCTTAAAGTTTTTAGCTTTAATAGAAAAAGGTTACAGTGCTTCCATAAAGTACAAAAATACAATTAAATGACACATACAAAACAGGTACAAAATAAAAGGGATGAATCGCAGAAAACACCTAACTTATGATATAGATAATCTTCTGTGTCCTTGGGGAAAGGAAGAAACAAGGAATGCAGCACCAGCTGATGGCTGACCCTCAGGCCGTGAACACCGATTTCCTCTGGAAATCATATTTTATAATCTGCCCAGCCGCCTCAGATTTCAGTACTGCCTATCAGCTCATTAGGATAATTTGTGGTCCCTGACTGATTAGATTATAAAAGGGGAAGGATAATTCATATTTAATTAGTTGTGTCCCCTAAGTGACCCATTGTGATGTATGTTAGCAATGGCAAGGGAGATGGATAGATGAGAACCTAGTTATTTGTTTGAAATAACTAATTCCTTGCTCCATGACAAGTTGGAGATAACCTGTTTATCCCGATAATATTCTTTAATTGTTTTTTGACCAGACCAGATTTATTGAGCTTGAGTAATCATGGTATAATGGCCAGGTTAATGACACTTGCATACCAACTGTGTAACCAGCTTGTAGAGAAGGCAATACACATAATTGACTTGTAGTTAGGGGGTGGTGGGTTTCTAAGTCATACTTCCTATTACATTATCATCACTGATCATGAACAGACCTTATTATAATATCATCACTGCTTTCCAAGGCTCATTTTCTTTACAATCATCTTGAATGTTCTTTATTCATAGCTTTTTTGAATTTCTCCATGTGAAGAGATAACTTACAGTACCACCATTTGTTATAGATTTTACTATGGATCCTGAAAGCTTTAAGATTCTTTCGATGTTAACATTAAAAGGGTTGTATTTAAATAGAAAAAAAAAGTTTCAAAAAAACGTGACACTCTTGTCTATGAACTGTATCTGGTATTGCAGTACCACTTAAATGGTGCTTAGCTGCATTACCAAACACAGATTCTAGACAAGAGTGACGCTCACGCTCAGACTGGCCCATAAGGGAGCAGAAGAAACCCCCAGTGGGCCCCTGGTGTGGCAGGTCTGACGCTGCTTTTCATGGAGAAATGCAGCGAAAGAAAGAAAACAAGAGGCAGAGTGCAAGAGTAATGTGTAGTAGGTGCAATCATATACAGGAGCTGTAGGGTGGGCCCCAAGAATCATCTCCAGTTGTGGGCCCCAAAGATTCAACTCCACTGGTGGATGCCAAGAATCAACTCCACTGGTGGGCCCCAAGAATCATCTCCACTGGTGGGCCCCAAGAATCATCTCCACTGGTGGGCCCCAATAATCATCTCCACTGATGGGCCCCAAGAATCATCTCCAGTTGTGGGCCCCAAGATTCAACTCCACTGGTGGACCTCAAGAATCAACTCGACTGGTGAGCCCCAGGAATCTACTCCACTGGTGGGCCCCAAGAAACAACTCCACTGGTGGGCCCCAAGAATCATCTCCACTGATGGGCCCCAAGAATCATCTCCAGTTGTGGGCCCCAAGAATCAACTCCACTGGTGGGTCCCAATATTTAATTGCACTGGTGGGCCCATGTAATACCAGTTCGCCACTGGGTTGCTGTTTCTAGAGTGAGCAGCCAAAATTTTCTTCTTTAATACACCCCCACCCCACCCCCCATTGATATGTTCATATATGATTTATTTGGGTTATGTGTGGTTTATTCATATTGGATTTGAGTCTTGAGAATCTGTTGTATATTACAGTCGCTCCAAAGTGGAGAAGACTGCACCTGCTACAGAAAATGTCTGCACTGATAAACTGACCGAAAGTTTCACTTGAAGCAGTTGTATCTCATATGTCAGACACTCAAGTATTAAGCAAAAAGCACATTTTTCCCCCAAGTGAAGGTGAGTGATGGCAAACCCACCCTCTCCAGCATGAGAGTATGAATACAATTTCCATTTTTTATTTGAAAAAGCTTTAAAAATCACAGCCTGAATTATGGGCAAAAATCATATTTGATAAATAGTCCACCCAACCACTTACACGTTTCGACCTGGGAATCTCTTACTCATGCTGTGATCAACTGACCTACTATGTATTGCCGCAATACATCGTGTGAACATACCCATATAGTGCTGTGAAGAAATGAAACGGGCGCTCAGATTGGGTGCTATGGGCAACAAAGAAAGTCTTAGACCTAGACAGTTTTCATACATGTCGCCCTATGTGTGCAAAATCTGTCTACCTATTCTCATCTGAATTTTTTTTTTAAAGAGGTTTTACCACCATGTAAAATCCCCAGCACTGTCCGCTCACAGCCTTGCATGTAAATGAGGAGGGCCTCTTGCGGCTGTCCTCCTCATTTACTTCTGCTGGAGTTTCAGAAGCTCCTATAGAATTGAATGGAGAGGACAGCCACAAACACCATCCTTCTCATTGACATGCATGGCTGCGAACAGACAGTGCTGGGATTTTACATCATGCATGTGTACACAAGCTTCACTAGGTTACTGATCAAGTCTTTCTGCTCTAAAGATGGTAGTAGTTAGTCGCCTTTGTCTCCTTGGCGTCATATCAGCTGCTATTCCTACTATTGTGGTAGTTACACCATAGCTAGGCCGAGCCCACAAGTTTCACTGACCCACTTTTATCTTTCTCTGAGAACGTTTTGGGAAGGGTGGCAGATAAAATTGATATCGTGCTTAAACGGGGCCATCGAAAGATCTGACTATATCTCCCCCTAAAGCTGACATCACCTCCTAATATAAACAGATGGAAATTGTTCATCCCAGTTGTCTTTACATAGTCTTTCTTCTTCCTCCGTGTCACTTTCAAGACTGGATATTTGGAGGTCATCCAGAATCGACACATCAGAGAAGTGTCTAAATTGTGGCATGCCCGCGGGGTCTTCAGACACGTGCAGTGTTTCCGGCTCTTGTCTAGGAGGTCCTGCTTTTCCACAACTTGTCCAGAAGTCTACAGGATCTGCTACTGATATTGTGTTGAAGTCAATTGTAGTTTTTTCGGTTCTGTCGAATTGATATGACGTCTTTTTTGTGTCATCTCTTCTAACTGTCTTGTCTCTTAAGACTTCGATGTTTGTACTGCACATAGCATTGACCACTCGACATTCCTTGCTAAAACTCGCTATCGGAAAGGAAGGTATTGCTTGATTGCTTGCTTCCGCAGAAATACTGGCTTCTTGGGGCTGCAGACTAGCAGTAGATAGTGGAGAATTCTCCATGGAAAGCTCCCCCCAGGTCAAGGAGTTTTCGTTCCCCATGTGTTGTTCCATAATTCTTATAGCTGGATTGTTTGCAATATAGGATGCATTCTCCTGGACTCTTGTCTGCAATATGTGACTTTCTTCAACTTTAATGTCCCCCACTGTCTCTATAACAATTAGAGACCCAAGGGGTATGAATTCCTTATTACCATTAAGTAATTGATTTGCATTTGGAATGGATTTCTACAAAGGAACGAACAAATAAAGTTAGTTTAATACTAGAATACGTGTGAAGAAGTTATGAAAAAAGTTATCACAAGGAATGAGTTTAGGAAAAGGGATAAAGTAAGGCTATTTTCAGCATGAAGAGCCTTCCATTGGATGTATACTTCGGGAAGACTTCTAATGTACACCTCGTATGGAAGGCTGCAATATACGAGCACATGGCTGTTTATGCATAGGATAATATAATTTGTTTATACAGCTCCACCACCAGGATTCCATCATGACCATCAATATTAGAAAAACCCTAATCTGCAGTGACAGCTGGTGACTGGTATTTCAAAGATGAAGAACTAAAGCTCAGAAGAAGAGTTGTTGATGCTCATCAGGATGAGAAAGTTCACAAAACCATGTGTTTGGACTCCACCAATCCACAGTCAGACAGGTGGTGTAAAAAAAGGAGGATTCAAAGCCATTATTATCTTCTATAGGAGTAATCAACCAACAAAGATCATGGTGACAGCAAGGCGTGTGTCTGCAAGGTCAGAAAGGAAATCCAAAATAATCTCTAAGTAGCTAAAGGCCTTCCTAACATTAGCTAATGTTTATCTTTATGAGTCCACCACCAGGAGACGCTAAATAAAAATAGTGTACATTGCAAGAAGAAAGCCGCCGCTCTCCATAAAGAAAATATCTGCCCGGCTGCACTTTGCTAAAGATCACTAGACCACGCTGATGTAAATGGTTATATATGGCCTGATGTGAGACTTGGTTGCCTCTCACCTCCCTTAAACGTGCCTGGAGTTGTGCAGCATTCATCATCCGGTTCCGCAGGGCATTATTTACAATGAAGCGGTCATCAGTGTGTGATAGAGCCAAAGGACGTCCACTTCTTTGCCTTTCTGTGGCTCTTCCAGTCTTTGTATCTCTGATACAACCTGTTGATGACACTGTGACACTCTAAGCTCAGTGGCCACTTCCGTCTGAGAGCATCCTGCTTGAAGCCTTGCAATGGTGAGGTACTGTCGATCAATTATCAGGTGTTATCTTGGTCTCATGGTGTCAAAACGTTAAAAGCAGGATGAGGAAGCCTGCTTAAATCCCAATTCAAATACCTGGTGTGAATTTTGCCATTAAGCACCTTTTAGAGATCAACAAGTTGTGCAAAAAGTTCTTAAAACACTGAACAGTTGGACATGAGCTTTCTACAGGTAAGATATGTTTTATTAAGCTAAAACATTTTAGCCAAATATCCCTAAGTTTTTGTGAGTAGTGTATATGCAAAGTCTAAAGGAAAATGTCAGGACATCTGTCCGTGAGCTGAATCTCAAGAGAAAATGGGTCATGTAGCAAGAAAACTACCCTAAACACACAAGTCATTTTACTAAAGAATAATTAAAGAAGAATAAAGTTAGAATGGCCAAGTCCTGACCTTACTCCAATAGAAATGTTAAGGAAGGACCTGAAGTGAGCAGTTCATGATAGGAAACCTGCAGTATAATAGAGCTGGAGCTGTTTTGTACAGATGAATGGGCTAAAGCCGATGTGCAAGACTAATCATCAATTACAAAAAAAAACTGTTCAGATGTTGTTATTGCCAGGGCTGTTCCTAGGGACGGGCAAGGCGCCCAGGGCGCCAAGGGTCTGCTCACCCGAAGGTCCCGGGGATCGGCCTCGGACTCTGTGCAGCCATTGTAACACGGCTGCACAGTCGCTCAGCCGCTGCACACTCGCGGTGCAGCGGCTGGTACAGGGAGGAGGCAGGACGGATCGTTAACGTGCTGCCTTCTCCCCTGGATGTATCAGCGGCGCGGAGGGCGCACAGCTTTCACCGCGCCCCTGCGACGCTGAGAGCTCTTCGGCTGGCAGCTCTGCCGCCGAGGAGATCTCTGGGAGCTGTGTGATGGCGTAAGTGGCGTGATCACGTCACGCCGCTTACACTGCTCAGCAGCTCTGGGACCTGAATGCGGGGACCGTGGGATCATGGTGAGGTGAGTACTTTTTATTTATTTTATTATCATTAACTGCAGGGGGCATATTACCTGGCTATATGGGTACTACCTGGCTATTAGGGGGCACTACCTGACTATTAGGGGGCACTACCTGGCTATTAGGGGGCACTACCTGACTATTAGGGAGCACTACCTGGCTATTAGGGGGCACTACCTGACTATTAGGGGGCACTACCTGGCTATTAGGGACCTGGCTATTTGGGGAACTACCGCATTAGGGGCATCTGGTATTAGGGGGCCGGTATTTATAGGGACAC